>JAQFZP010002732.1:0-12490 GCA_034695745.1 Geophilus truncorum | reverse complement strand
AATGTGTGTTTTTTGTTTGTTTTAAATAGGAATGGTGGGAAAATTACGTTTCCCAGTTGAGAAGCTCTCCTTGTTAGTCACAACCAAATTCAAAAATTGATGGAATACGTGACTCCCGACATATTGCAGTGCATCAATTTCTGTTTGTTTATTGTTATTGTGTACAATGTGCGACAGTTTTCAAAACAATTGACGTCGGATACAACAATTCAGCACAAAAAATTGTAAATATTAATTTTTTCCTAATTGGAAATATTAATAATGTAAGTGTCACTTTTGGTTTGACTGTGGTGGCCATAAGGTTTTACCTGCATGTCCAAACCAAAAGTGCATTTGATTTTAAACTATTATAAATGTATGGAAATGAAATGTGTGTGCATTTAATTTTAAAAATTATCAATTTTATCTACAGATGGCGATTTTCTTTGAAATTAATGATCGTGTCAGGGGTGACGTGGTTTTTTGTAATTCCTGCTTGGGCAATGTCCGGCTACTACTCCATGAACAAAGTATTTCAAGTTGTTAGCAATCTAGCAGCCTACTTGCAAGGATTTCACTTGTTTTTAGTGTACAACTGTAAATGTCCAAAGAAAAAATCACTTAAGAGTCAAAACAACATCAAAAGAGTACTACACAAGTCATACCCGCTACAACAAACTTCGCTATAATGAATTCCTCCTTACAACAAATTTTGTTTTTGATTTGGTTAAATGGTTAGTCCTGAATCTTAGAAATGTTAAAATATTTTGTTCTAGCATAATTTCGCTATTGCAAACAATGTTTTTAACCGGAAATGCACATGTTCCTCATATAATGAACATTTCCGGCTACAGTACTAAGCACTTCATGTTCATATAGTTATAATGAAATTTTTGTCAGGATTTCACTGTAACGACCAAATTCGTTACAACTTATAACAATATTTTAAAATAACAAACCACCGCTATAAAGAACCATTTTTCATTCCCCTCGGACTCGGAGTTCATTATAACGATGTTTAACTTGTAGTAATACGAATGAAACTCGACTAACTAAAAATCTTTTTCAGGTTTAGTAGAAGTGTAGGCGGAAACTTGAAAATTGATAAAATATAAAAATTAAAGTAGTACCGGTACTGAAAGTGTTATTACCATATTCAAGGTTTTTTTTTTCTTTCTTCATATTTTAATCAGTAACATATGTATAGGCATGGAAAAAACAATTTGCACATTTAAACTTAAACTTCTCCGAGTGGAGTGCAGATAATTTTGTTCCATAGCTGTACACTAAAATGTGAAAATAATTATATCCTAATATGGAGTTTGTGATTTTTACTTGTTCCCTGTTTCACTTAAAACAAACTGTTGTCAAAGATATCCTCCATCCATAAATCGCGTCACGGTGTCTATTAAAACGTTAAATTGAGCAGAAACAATGCATTGACAATGATGTATTACATAAATGAAAGGCATTTTACTTTCTTGTTCGATTGTTGCATTTAAATATAATACTTCAACGCAAGTTACAAAACGGATATTATGATTTGTCTGCAAATTTTACTGACATTTCTCGCAACATTCATGTATTCCAGTTGTTTTCAAAATAGCCACCAGATGACATTTTGCTCTCTTGATGGTAAAAATAACGATTTATGGAGTTTACAGTGCGAAATAACAACAAATAGTACAAATTTCGTAGTGTACGAAAACAGCATTTGTTTCGTCAGTGACAGCACGATCCTCGCATCTTACAAAAACGTTTCGAATTTAACGGATTTTATAACAAAAATTACGGAGTTAAAACCAAAAAAATGTACTCCAACGTCAAGAAAATTCAAAAAGTCGTTCACGTGGAGATTAGAAAAAACCGAATACGAATTAGACGTGAATTACACCGTTATTTACACCCCGAATCACACCAAATACCCCGCCGGTTGCGTTTGGAACGAAACTTACGGTAAACACTCGTTAGGAGAATACGCTTGGGACTGGACCGATTTATCTGTATACACAATCATCCCAGACTGCATCGCTCCTCCTTTATTTCAAATGGACACGATCGTAGTAGTCGCATCGAGCGTTTCGGCCGTCGGTCTCACAATTTCAATCTTCATCGAAATGTTTGTCTCTAGTAGCGTCTATGACCGACGTCCACTCATCTGCCACATGCTGAGCATGTTTCTCTCCGTGCTGATCATCATAATTCGGTATTTTAACGCCAAACAGACCGGAATCTGGTGCTACGCCCTCAGCTACGGCGTCCGCTATTTCTACCGTGCCATCATTTCGTGGATGACCGTCATAGTTTTCGACATGTGGCGACATCTGCACAAAGACAGGATTTTGATGGCGAATCCCAGAGGAAGCAACCGGAAGTTCTTTTTCCAGTCCGTGTTTGCATGGACCGTGCCAACTCTCATGATTGTTTCTGTCTACGAATTAAAGCATTTGTCTGGTAACGATGAAGAGAATTGTCTGTTGCCGCTAAATCATAATGAAATCCAGAATATGGTTGAATACGTGACTCCAGAGATTCTGCAGTGTGTTAATTTTGTTTTGTTTTCGGTTATTGTGTTTAATGTGAGGCAGTATTCAAAGCAAGTGACGTCGGTTACCAAACAGAAGCATCAAAACCTGTAAATACCACTTTCAATATTTCGAATTTGTAATTTGGTAATTGAAAAAATGGTGCTATCGGTTTAATTATTTTGTTATTGACACAACTAAAGTTTACAAATATTCAAGAAGTTTCCAATGGCTGATTGAACCGAAAGTGCCATTTTAGACTGCTCCAAATTTCCCTAAATATTTCTCTTAATAGATTATATAGTTTGAAGCTACTGTAAGTAAAAGTGTACTTATGGTGAATTAAGTGTTACTAGTTTCAACTATAAAATTCAAAATACTTCAAAATCTTTACGGTATTACAACCGATAGTTATCTTTCAGTCCCTTTCAAATTGTGCAATTCTTTACTGCAATTTGGAGCCAACAAAAATGCTACTTTCGTAATAACTGACAACCTTGAATTTTGTATTTTCTTAATAGATAACAAAATTTTTAGCTAAACCGAAAGCATCTCTAACTCATTTGATTTTTCTCTCGTATTTCAGATGGCGTTTCTTCTTGAGGCTCATGATCGTAACAGGTGTGTCGTGGTTTTTGGTTATTCCCGATTGGGCGCTACAAGGTTACTACTCCGTTAACAAAATCTTCGACATTGTGAGCAATGCGGTTGCTTACTTGCAAGGCTTTCACCTGTTTCTAGTGTACAACTGCAAACGCTCGGTGTGGAGAAACATTCGTGATCGAAAGAACACAATAAGTAACGAAACTCGACTGACTAAGCTTCTATCGAAATCGAGCGGAAGTAGACAAAAGCCTGCAACTGTCTAATAAGAATTTTATTGCAACTTTTACTGAGTCTCAAACTCATTTCATTTAATATATGTAAATATTAAAATCGCCATTTTTAACTTGCTTATGAAAGCAATTAAAATAAAACTAATAAATAATAAGTAAATTACTTAATATTGACGTCACATATCTTAACCTGTCATTAAATAAACAGGAAAAACTTCTGCAATTAAATGACAAAATTGAGATTACTGTACAGTATTTAAAAGAAATATAAATATGTCATGGATGAAAAATTTTATCTCTATGATTCTACTTGTATTTGTGACCACTTCAAAAAGAATAACAGTTTCCTCTCTATGGAATAAGTGCAAAAGTGTTAAAGTGTACAATTACAAAAATCACCTATTTCAGTTTGTGCTACTCCAATTTATCGTTCCTCATCAACAAAACTGTGTTCATTATTTTTAAAAACACCTCAAATGTAATACCTTTACTCAACGACCTCAAAACCCCTCATTTGTGTACCCACATGTAAATCTTCACTCGAAAATATGTCAAACGCGTGTACAATATACCAGGACAAAGACAAGTAAACAATCACTTACAAACTAAAATACAGTCAATTCTCAGACGGAGGTAAGTGTATGTTTATGATTTACTGTACGTGAGTACGGCCTCAATTTTAAAGATGGCAGATCAATTTCTTGGCTAACAGTGTAAAGATTTTTGCATAAAATAACGAAAATTGGATTTTGACGTTATACGGTACCATATATACTGTACCATTACTCAATGGTACCTGTATTACAAAAAAAAAATATTTGTTCCTTCTCCTTGATTATTACATTAGGCAGAAACCTGGAAATGGATACATAAAAATAAAAATAAAAGTCACATAAGTGCTGTTACTGTATTCAAGTTATTTTTTTTTTCATTTTTTTAATCAGAAATTATATATACTTAAATGGGAAAATAATTATTTCTTAACATTGAGACATTTGTTTTCTGCTTCACTTCACACAGTGCTTGGTAAAAAATTTCCTCAATTTATAAATAGCATCATGGTTTCCATTAAAACGTTAAAGTGGGCAGAAACAATAAAGAGGTTGTGAAACAGCTCCGACATCGATATCGAAGCTGTTTCACAACCTCTCTAATGCATTGAGAATGATGTTACTTACATTACTTAGTAATCGACATTGTACCTCATGCGTTTTTATATGCAAGTTACAAAAACGGATATTATGATTTGTCTACAAATTTTATTGACATTTCTCGGAATGTTCACATATTCCAATTGTTCTCAGAGGACCTTTTGCTCTCCTGACGGTAAAAATAACTATTTATGGAATTTACAGTGCGAAATAACAACAAATATCACAAATATGACAAAATTCGTGAACCCAGTGTACGAAAACAACATCTGTTTCGTAAGTGACAGCAAATTCCTAGCATCTTACAACAACGTTTCGAATTTAACAGATTTTATAACAAAAATCAAGAAGTTAAAACCAAAAAAATGTACTCCAACGTCAAGAAAATTCAAAAACTCGTTCACGTGGAGGTTAGAACACACCGAATACGAATTAGACGTGAATTACACTGTTATCTACACCCCGATTCATATCAATTACTCCACCGGTTGCGTTTGGAACGAAACTTACGGTAAACACTCGCTAGGAGAATACGCTTGGGACTGGACCGATTTATCCGTGTACACAATCATCCCAGAGTGCATCGCTCCTCCTTTATTCCAAATGGACACAATTCTTTTCGTGGTATCAATCATTTCGGCCATCAGTCTCACGATTTCAATCTTCATCGAACTGTGCGTCTCTAGCAGCGCTTACGACCGACGTCCACTCATCTGCCACATGCTGAGCATGCTTCTTCCCTTCTTGGTCGTCTTTATTCGGTATTTCAACGCCAAACAGACCGGAATCTGGTGCTACGCCCTCAGTTACGGCGTCCGGTATTTCTACCGTTGCATCATTTCGTGGATGACTGTCATAGTTTTCGACATGTGGCGACATTTGCACAAAGACAGGATTTTAATGGCGAATCTGAAAGGGAGCAACCGGAAGTTCTTTTTCCAGTCTGTGTTTGCATGGACTGTGCCCATTCTCACGATGGTTTCTGCCTACGAATGTAAGCATTTATCTGGCAACGATGAAGAGAATTGTCTGTTTCCACTCAATCACAATAAGATCCAGCATTTGGTTGAATACGTGACTCCAGAAATTCAGCAATGTGTTAATTTTGTTTTGTTCTCGGTTATTGCATTTAACGTGAGGCAGTATTCGAAGCAAGTGACGTCGGTTACTAAACAGAAGCATCAAAACCTGTAAATACCACTTTCAATATTTCGAATTTGTAATTTAGTGATTGAAAAAATGATACTATCGGTTTAATTATTTTGTTATTGACACAACTACACTTTACAAATATTCAAGACGTTTTCAATGGCTGATTGAGCCGGAAGTGCCATTTTAGATTGCACCAAATTTCCCTAAATATTTCTCTCAATAGATTATACAGTTTGAAGCTACTGTAAGTAAAAGAGCATTTCTGATTGAATTAAGTGTTACTACTTTCAACTGTAAAAGTCCAAAATTTCAACCGGAAGTTACCTTGCAGTCTCGTTATAATTGTACAATTCCTTACTGCAATTTGGAGCCAACATAAATGCTACTTTCGGAATAATTTTCCACCTTGAATTTTTTAATTTTTATCTTCTTAATAGATAACAAAATTTTTAGCTAAACCGGAAGTGCCATTTTAAACAGCTCTAACTCATTTGATTTTTCTCTCGTATTTCAGATGGCGTTTTTTCGTGAAGCTCATAATCGTAGCGGGTGTGACGTGGTTTTTGGCAATTCCCGTTTGGGCGATTGAAAATTATTACTCCCTTAATAAAATCTTCGACATTGTGAGCAACGTAGTTGCCTACCTGCAAGGCTTTCACCTGTTTCTAGTGTACAATTGCAAACGCTCTGTGTGGAAAAAAGTTTGGTGGATTTTATGCGCAAACATATGCACTAAACAATTATCAAACTAAACACTAAAGACGTTTAACATATGCAAAAAACCATAATTATTGTTATCATTTTTAATTAATAAAATAAAATTGTTACAATAGCAAATTAAAGCCTGTTCAAAGTGTTTTACGCAGTCAGAAAACGTCGTTTGTCAGTTAAAATACATTTAAATCGAGAAAAAAATCGCTTAACATCACAACTTGTAACGGGAGCATATTTAAAATTCGTAACGTTATAAACACGTTTACGTACTTTTTTGGCGAAAATGAAAATTTATGCATTTTAGAGCGAAAATCTCCGTTTTTAGAAATAAATTTTTTTAAATGCATTTATGCATTATCCGGGATCTAACAATAAGTAACGACTAAGCTTCTGTGGAAATCGAGCGGAAGTAGACAAAAGCCTGCAACTGTCTAATAAGAATTATATTACAACTTTTACTGAGCCTCACATTTATTTATTCAAATAAATTTAAATATTAAAATCACCATTTTTAACTTGCTTATAAAAACAATTAAAATAAAACGAAATAAGAAGTAGATTACTTATTATCAATTATAATCACAGATGGCGATTTTTCGTGAAATTAATGATCGTGACTGGAGTGACGTGGTTTTTTGATTCTGCTTGAGTCATGTCGGATTACTAATCCATGAACAAAGTACCGTATTTCAAATTGTTAGAAATTTGGCAGCCTACTTGCAAGGATTTCATTTGTTTTTTGTGTACAACTGTAAACGCTAAAAATCAAAACAACATCAAAAGAGCACTACAGGTCAAACCCGGCTATATAACAAACTGCGTTATAACGAATTACGACTTATAACGAATTTTGTTTTTGATATGGTTGGTCGTCCTTTACCCAACCACGTAAAAACATTTCGTTACCGTATGGCATATTTTTTCTATATTGAACAATGTTTTAACCGGAATATAACAAACATTTACGGCTAAAAGTGTAAAGATTTCTGCACAAAAATGACAAAAATGTGATTTTGAAGCCATACGGTATATACCATTACTCAATGGTACCTGTATTAAAAAAAATATTTGTTTCTTATCATTGATTATTACCAACAACAGAAGTACATATAAACCTTTTATGTAATTCTGCCAACAATAAAGAACCGTGTTTCAATCCCCTCGTTCTTCGTTATAACAAAGTTTGACTTATAGTAATAACGAAACTAGACTAAAAAATCTAAACTTCTTTTTCAGGTTTAGCAGAATTAGGCAGAAACCTGGAAGTGGATAAATAAAAGTAAAAATAAAAGTACCATAGTCTACATGCTATTACTGTATTCAAGTTATTTTTTTTCTCTTTTTTTTTTTCTCAGAAATTATGTACAATAAAATGGGAAAATAATTACTTCTTAACATTGAGACATTTGTTTTCTGTTTCACTTCCCGCAGTGCTTGGTAAAAATTTCCTCAATTTATAAATCGCATCATAGCTTCCATTAAGTGGGCAGAAACAATAGAGAGGTTGTGAAACACAATGCATTGGCAATGCATTGACTGATGGCGTTCTCTAATGCATTGAGAATGATATGTTACATAGATGAAAGGCATTTTACTTTCTTGTTCGATTGTTGAAATTTAAATATAATATTTCAAAGCAAGTTACAAAAATGGATATTATGATTTGTCTACAAATTTTATTGACATTTCTCGAAATGTTCACATATTCCAATTGTTCTCAAGATGATCGCCAGAGGACCTTTTGCTCTCCTGACGGTAAAAATAATGATTTATGGAGTTTACAGTGCGAAATAACAACAAATATCACAAATATGCCAAAACTCGTGAACCCAGTGTACGAAAACAACATCTGTTTCGTAAGTAACAGTAAATTTCTAGCAGCTTACAACAACGTTTCGAATTTAACAGATTTTATAACAAAAATCACGGTGTTAAAACCAAAAAAATGTATTCCAACGTCAAGAAAATTCAAAAACTCGTTCACGTGGAGGTTAGAAAACACCGAATACGAATTAGACGTGAATTACACTGTTATCTACACCCCGACTCATACCAATTACTCCACCGGTTGCGTTTGGAACGAAACTTACGGTAAACACTCGTTAGGAGAATACGCTTGGGACTGGACCGATTTATCTGTGTACATAATTATCCCAGAGTGCATCGCTCCTCCTTTATTCCAAATGGACACGATCATTGTGGTCGCAACATTCATATCGGACATCAGTCTCACAATTTCAATCTTTATCGAACTGCGCGTTTCTAGCAGCGCTTACGACCGACGTCCACTCATCTGCCACATGCTGAGCATGCTTCTTGGCGGTCCGATCATCATAATTCGGTATTTCAACGCCAAACAGACGGGAATCGTGTGCTACGCCCTCAGCTACGGCGTCCGGTATTTCTACCGAGCCATCATTTCGTGGATGACTGTCATAGTTTTCGACATGTGGCGACATCTGCACAAAGACAGGATTTTGATGGCGAATCCGAGAGGGAGCAACCGGAAGTTCTTTTTCCAGTCGGTGTTTGCATGGACCGTGCCCACTCTCATGATGGTTTCTGCCTACGAATGTAAGCATTTGTCTGGCAACAATGAAGAGAATTGTCTGTTGCCACTCAATCATAATGAAATCCAGAATTTGGTTGAATACGTGACTCCAGAGATTCTGCAGTGTGTTAATTTTGTTTTGTTTTCGGTTATTGTGTTTAACGTGAGGCAGTATTCGAAGCAAGTGACGTCGATTACCAAAAAGAAGCATCAAAACCTGTAAATCCCATTTCCAGTTTTTCGAATTTGTAATTTGGCGATTGAAAAAATGACACTTTCGGTTTAATTATTCTGTTACTGACACAACCACACTCTACAAATATTCAATACATTTCCAATAGCTGATTGAACCGAAAGTGCCATTTTAGATTACACCAAATTTCCCTAAATATTTCACTCAAATGGTTATACAGTTTAAAGCTAGTGTAAGTAAAAGAGCATTTCTGATTGAATTAAGTGTTACTACTTTAAATTGTAAAAGACCAAAATTTCAACCGGAAGTTACCTTGCAGTCCCTTTATAATTGTGTAATTCCTTATTGCAATTTAGACCCAACAAAATTGCTACGTTCGGAATAATTTTCCACCTTGAATTTTGTTATTTTTATCTTTCTAATAGATAACAAAATTTTTAGCTAAACCGGAAGTGCCATTTTAAGCAGCTCTAACTCATTTGATCTTTTTCTCGTATTTCAGATGGCGTTTTTTCGTGAAGCTCATGATCGTAACGGGTGTAACGTGGTTTTTGGCAATTCCCGTTTGGGCGATAGAAGATTATTACTCCCTTAACAAAATCTTCGACATTGTGACTAATGTAATTGCCTACATGCAAGGCTTTCACCTGTTTCTAGTTTACAACTGCAAACGCTCGGTGTGGAGAAAAGTTTGGGGTCGATTTTATGCGAAAACATAATAAAGAATGATTACAGGAGTAGTGTTAAAGATGAGGGTTTTGGGGATTAAATAATATATGCTGCTTAGAGTTAAGGTTTTGAATGAAAAATGTGGAAAAGAGATTTTGTTGTTGAAAATAATAGGTGGGTTTAGTAGTAATTGTCAAGTAGAATGATAGATTTAGTGTAATATTGGTATCTGTTAAAACGTAATGCTAAAATGTAATGTCTGGGTTCAAACCCAACAAAAACCTTCAAAACTCCCTGACTAATATAGTAAAATAAAAAAAATTAATTTAAATTGCCTAACAAAAGATGGCACTGACTGAGTCAGAGATCAAAAACTAAATGAAAACCAAAAGCAGTTCTTCACTGTTTGAAAACAAACAGCCATAAAAGCAAAATCCCACTAAACCTTGACTGTGAAACAAAAAAATGTCAACATTGCATAACTATCTTTAATGCTCTGATCCTCAGAAAATAAAGTGAATGATTTAATTGGTGGAGATGAGTTTAGTAGATAATGAGCAGTGTTGCTCTCGCTACCTGTAAAAAGTAGCGTGAGTCCGATACCGCTACTCCCGCTACTGCTATTTTTAGCGCTACTCTCAGCACTAACGCTATTTTTCGCTAATTTTTCTAATACTTTTTTGTAATTTTTTTTGAACGATAGTTCTGAGACTTTTGATTGATTTTAAAATTTTATAAAAAAATATTTAAATCTTTTAAAACAGTAGACATATCTTTTGCCATTATACTCCGTCTCAGTCCAACTAAAATCAGAATCAAAGTTGTAAATCGATTGGGGGAAAATTCAACATCACGATTGGTCTAGCAATTAATCATGTATTAATCTCTAATGCATTTACAAAGTTACGCGATTAGTATCTAGACCAATCGTGAGATTGAATTTTCCCCCAATCAATTTGCAACTTTGATTCTGATTTTAGTTGGACTGAGACGGAGTATAGTTGATCTAAAACACTTGGCATTCAAGCTCAAGCTCTAAAACTGAATCGTCTTATCACCGTAAAATTGATTTAAGACGAAATACTAGATGAAAAGTTCATCATGTTTTCGTCTTAAAATCAATTTTACAGTAATAAGACGATTTGGTTTTAGTTTTTGAATGCATTTACTTGTACTATCGATATTAAACGTTTAGTAACTCATATTTACTCCAGTTTATATTAAGATATAAAATGCATCATTAAGATGTGTAATTGTCCGTGAATAAAGCGGATGTTTGGTTTTTTTCTAAGAAAAGCATGCAGATGAAGTTGTATACTGTATAATATTATATTAATGATAATTGATAACGTACAACATCACTACTGAGATGCAGCAACTGAACACAAACCAACGTGTGATTTGTGAGTAATTAAAAGAATCTGTATCAACTTTAACTGATATTGTCATCTTTACTGATGGCCCATCTTCAACAATCATTTGTTCTTTGCATTCAAATATTTCTCACCAGTTTGCCGACATATAACTAAAGTAAAAGTTTCTTTGGATTTAAATGTAAAGCAACAACAAAAATGATAAACGCCACGTCATTAATAACAACACCATAAATAATTATTCCATGTCGCAACCAAATTAATAGACGCCACATCTCTGATAAATGCACCAAAGTGTTGACCAACATTTAAAAAATTCAAGCGGTCACTCGTTTGGAAACTCGACAAAAATGAATATAAATTAAACGAAAACTTGACTCACCCAACAACACCAAACATCCTTCCGGTTGCAAATGGAACGAAACGTACGGTACATCAAACATCTTTTCGATGACTACGGCTAAGACTGGATCGACGACTCGGCGTACACCATTGTTACAAAATACGTCGGGCCTTCGATATACGGCATGGAAACATTAATAGCACTCGAGGCGGGGATATCAGCACTGCCATTCTCATTGAACTCATTGTACCTACGAGTATTTACGACCGAAGACATTTGTCACATGTTGTGTATCTTAATCAGCTGTTTAATCGTGATTCTCCGATTTTATACGTCAAAACCACACAGATTAATGTGTTACCCTCTTAGTTTTGGTATCCGTTACTCCTACATAGCCGTGACTTCCTGGATGACCGTTATTGCGTTTGACGTGTGGCGACATCTTCACAACGACAGACTGAGCGCGAAGCCTGGTGGCAGCAACAAGAAGTTTTTCATACAAGTTGTTTGTTGGGAAACTCTCTGCTGTTTTTATTATATTTTGGGGGACAGAGAAGGCGCCAAAAGTTGCCTGCAACGAAATTCAAAATTTAGTGAAATATTTGGATCCAATGACATTTCAATACGTTAATTTAGCGTTGTTAGTGATTATTGTGTTTAACGTGCGCCAGTGTTCAAATGAAGTAATGATGGTTATGCAAATTAAGCACAAAAAGTTGTAAATATAGCTTTATGTATTTTGTAGTCAGTTAGGAAAGTGACAAACAAATGAATGCATTTGATATAATAATCGCATGTTTCATTACTATTATTTTTTAATTACATATTTTTTATATTTCCTATAAGAACAGATAACATTTTTACCCTTAAATTGATAGTCATCGTTGGATTCATCTGACTGATAACAACTTCTTTATTAAGTTATTCTCAGTAGTAATTTAACAAGAGCCTATGTAATTTTCATGGTAATGAAGTCACGAATTTTTCTATGTGATATTGAGACC
>JAQFZP010002731.1:0-12494 GCA_034695745.1 Geophilus truncorum | reverse complement strand
ATTCCACGCACAGTGTTTGACCTGTAAACGCAGCTACGTGTAATGGGGTTTGTCCAAAATTGCTACTGGGCTGATCCACTATCGGCTTATGCAACGCAATCGCTTGCAAGCAATCCATCTAAGAAAGTGTAGGAAGATGATAAATCAAACCCGGGAAAAAATGGCGCTTTTAATTTTAAACTCAAAACCACCAACGAAAATGCGCGCTACAGTGAAACGCGCTTTCTGGTTGGTGGATACACTTGTTGTGTATTTAAAGCTAAAGCATTATTTGTCACAATCATAAAGAAAACTATTGTTCCGAAAAATGTCATCTTTTATACTAAAACTGTTTCATTCCCATTTCTTACCTTTCCGAAATATGCAGCCCAGTGAACGGGAGTCCAGTTATAAACTTCATCCTCTTTATCAATTTGTATTTCTTGTTGGTTTTTTCCATCCATAAGCCATTGTCGGATAAGTCTTTCGCCAAGATTTTGGTCCAGGTTTTCAGGTTTCATAGCGAATGTGTTGGTTTCATTTAAATGCATCATCGTAGAGCAAACAGGAAAGAAGCCAGTGTGTCGACTGGAAAGCAAAACCAAACTAAATGCAGTGCAGCCTCAAACCCTGAAACTTAAGCCGCTTCCATTCTCATCCGGGCTCTCGATGCTTTTATTGAGTGCAACAACCTCCACCAGAGGTCACTGCAAGGACAAAATTTAAGATTCATATTTTACAGACGAAAAAAAAAAAAAATGAGAATAATGTAGTTGTACGAAAATGTGGAACAAACGATCAGTAGTGTTAAAATTTATGAAGCAATAAAATATTTGTAGTTTTCAAGTAAATTACAACAGATGAAACGAATTAGTAATTTAATCTTCATTCATTCAAGTTACATAAAATTACTTGATATACCAGTTCATAAAATATCTTGTTTTGATTTGGCTTAATCTTGTAATTTAAATATATTTCTTTTTCCCAGCTCTTCCATCTCCTTCAATACATTTGCAATACTATATCGCAATAAATGAAACTTGGAAATCGAAACTTCAAATGTAATCGTTTTGCCGTTACTTAATGCCATTTGAATTATAATAGAAGGTTGAAGCACTCGGCTAAGAGAGCTGTAAGAAAAGGTAACTCATGCGAATAACAAATTACGCGTAATTGCTCTCATTTTTTCTCTCACCTCGTAGATAATGTAACATCAACTCTCCATTTAAGTTGATTTAGTTTAAGTAAACTAGGTCGCAAATTTAACGTAGCTTCATCCAGCACAACACGTCTTTAAAATAAATACGAAGTTAAAAATACATAAACTGTAATTTAAATTATTTTATCTTACTTTTTCCCATAAATGACGTTTGTTAGATCTTCCACGAATTGATCCGGTATCCTGTAAAAATTGTAGTTTTATTAATTAGAAATAAGAAAATAAACGTAAAACCATTACCTCAACGTTTTTAAATTCTCTTGTAATTCCTGCAATGACAATAAATTGAAATTAATCTCTCCTTATCAAATTTTTCATTTGTCGCTTGTCATTTATGATTTTAAAAACTAACTATAAAATAGGTTTACCGTTGATTTTAGCACATTCTGTGGCAATCTCAAAGCCGCTCTCAGAATTAAATACAGCCCAGAAAAAATTATTTCTACATCATTTTTCGTCTTGCTTCCTTCGGAAATGCGAGTTAGTGCGTTATCAGGAATATCTTTGCCTTCAATCGAAGAGACAATTACTTGAAAACAAGATAAATAAATGATTTTAATTCGTCCATGAAATGTCAATAACTCCAGTTCTGAATACCTTGAACAAAATTGCGGAATGTCTGTTTCTCTAATCCATCTAGATGTTTATGCAAAATAAGAGCTGATTTTGGAACTCGAGCACCAAATAGAGTAACTCCGTCCATCTTGCATACGTGCTACCACCTGGTGACAAATTGAGCAATTTGTGACTTAGTGTTGGAAGTTCGTTTTCTTTTTTATTTATTTTGAAATATTCTGTTGTTAAACGTGCGTAATGTCAGATTTATTCGTTTTAAAGTAAGTAAGACATTGCTTTTCTTAAGTAAAACAACCTTTATTGCATAAAAAAAAAACAACTCGAACCGAAAATTAATAGCTACATCGATAACTACATAATACTCTAAATTTTGTTTTCAAAAAAATAATAATCACAGTTTACACTCTTCAATTTGTAATAATCGGTTATGTACAAACGGGATAATTGTACAAACCCTCGACAATTTCACAATTTTACTTCACTTTGAATTTTAATAACAAATCGCCATGATCTAGTTTTAACAAAATAATTATCAACGGTTCAAAATACATCCCCTCTTTAGTCATGGCGTAAAATAATATGTAGATTTCTTTAACCAACGTTTCAAACTGCTGTACAAAACATTAACCCAAAAAAACAAAACAAATATATATATCATATATATATATGTGTTTGTATAAATACAGGAAGCATGAAATAGAGACCAAAATCTCATTTGTGCAAAAATTGGCAAGATATAGAGAAATTTTTTTTTTTTAAATTTCCGATTCAAAAAAACTTTCTTCCGTTCTACCACAATTTAGTGGATGGTCCTCCGGGAGGATTACGAACGCGAACTTGAGAATGACGAATGCACTTCTCAGTTTCAATGTCCTCCGCTTTGTAGCCTTCTCCAGTTATGGGATTGCCGAGACCTAAAAAAAATTAAATTTGTTTAAAAAAGTAATTAAATTAAAAAAAAAAAAACTTAAAATTTATGAGCAAATTCAACGATTCCACTCTTTCTCATGAAGTTCCAGTTTTTAGCCTTAATTAAAATTAAAAAGCATTTCTTATTGGCTATTTTACCTGATCGCTTAATAGTTGCACTTATTGCTGCATCATGCTCCCTATCACCATCACAAGCACCAGGAATTACTTCTATTAAAGTAAATAAATACCCAAAAAGGGCAAAAAAAATAAAATAAAGTAAAGTAAAGTAAATAATTAAAAAAAAAAAATAAAAAACGAAAGAACAAAACCGGCAATACAGCATTTCAAGTCCATAAATTCAGAAAAATAAAATTCCAGTTTAGTTGATGCATTATCAACTGAAATGGAATTTGCAAATTTAAAAATCTAATAAAAATAAAAAAATAAAATATAATAAATAATAAAAATGCCAAATAATAAAACCGATCGGATTCTAATACTAAAGGAGGGCAGGCATTACTTGAACGCTCATCATTAGCAGCATCAGCCACAGATTCAGCCACAGATTCAGCCACCGATTCAGCCACCGATTCAGTCGCAGATTCAGTCGCAGATTCAGTCGCAGATTCAGTCGCAGATTCAGTCGCAGATTCAGTTGCAGGTTTTTCAGCAACTTTAGTGGAATTCTCCGACTTTACCATCTGACACTCAGGAATTGGCTTTACAACAGCCGTCTCTTCGGCCGTGCCAGAATCTTGGAAAACACTGGACTTGAGATAATTCTTGACTTTTCTCGGTGTCTCGTTCGTCCCCACCAAACCAAAAATACGCGCCGATGTGTCATTACCCGCATTTTTGATCTTGTACTCGGCAGCTCTAGCCGAGTTCTCCTGGGCCGAAGTCGTGCCGAAAATATCAGATGACCCTCCTCCAGGTGGTTTCAAGATCCTGTATTATCAACAAAAATAGCCATTAGTACCACTTCAAACTCCCGAATATTAAAAAATAAGGAAAAATAATAAATAAAAAATACAAAAATCTTTTGTATTTGGCCACGTAATGACCTCAACCGCTGCTAAGCAAGGTTTTTCAATTAAATTTTTACTTCATTCGTAAAAAATAAAACTAAACAAACAAAAAAAATAAAAAATGTGAATTTTAAAAGCCACAAATCAATTCCACAGAAGCCAACATGCGAGTAAACATCATTTGTCATTAATAATTCATTATTCATTATTATTCAACACAAAAATGAAAATATCGCTAAATACATCAGTTTTAGTACACTGCTAAAGCGCTGTGAAAAAGCCACCATTATAAACAATTCAATCAGATGGAGATGTTAATATCATAGTTACTGTACCATACCATGCAACTTACGTCTCTAACTTTTGTTCCATTTCTCCGGATGAAACAGAAACAGAACTGTTAGAGGAAAGCATTAAGGAAGAACAAAAAAAAAATAGAAAGTTATTTTTTATGTTTGAGTGAAAAAATTGAGAAGAATAAAATTGTAAACATCGTATAATGTTAACTTGCCTACAATGTGGCACAGGTGGTTTAATACGATCCACCTCCTCATCATAATCACCACCAAATATGTCGTGGCAATCACCACCGGGGGGTTTGAGTACCCTGCAAACACGGGGCATAACACAAAACAAATCTTACCATCAGAACAAACTTGAATATCGAATATTTCTCTTTTTTTTTTTTTTTTCAAATCAAATTTTAAAACCCCAACTCACTTGACCGCCCGCTTCTGAAATCGGTCAATGCCCATCATCGGTGTTAGGAATTTCCCTTCCATTTTTCACGATTTTCTAGTTCAAATTCCTTCCTTCCTTCCGCGAATCAAACTTAAAACAACCTCCAGTAAGGTTACTACACTGAACCAAGAAAAAATTCATAAAAAAAAAAAAAAAAAAAAAATCTCGCTTCTTTCTCTGCGGGCCATTAACAGATGCAACCTGGCATGGCCTGACCAAACTTAAAATTCTTGTACGAGTGAACAATTTCGACTCGAAGCATCCACCCCTCGAGCTTAACCATGACCTTATGGAATAAATCATAGTGTTAACATTTCCTATCATGTCCTTTCGGATTAACTTTGATCTAGAACTCGATTTATCCTGATATTATCGCATTAGCAACACCGTTATTTAATAGTTATTAAATACACATTAAACGTTTCGTATTTAAAAACGTGCATCTATAAACTCCCACTAGCTTCGAACCGGTTTCCTTAATGAGATAACTCGTGTTTGTTAGGGAATTATACAATATTAAAGTTTTGGAATGAAAAAAAAATAAATGCCACTTATTCATTTTTCGGTGTTAAAAGTGGTCATTCCACACTCTCATGTTTTGAATCGTGAGAAATGAAGCATTTAGTCTGAAAATATCTTTGAAAATAAATATTCTTTTTTAGTGTGTTCATTAAAATAAAATTATAATAAAAAATAAATAAATTACGTGTGAATCTCATGTGCTTGGTTAATAAAGCAAGTGGTTATGCTTCAGCTATGTTGAAGGTTAAAATGGATGTAAATTACTAAATCATTAGTAGAAATATTAAAAATAATAGATAAATAAATAAATATATCATTATAATAATAAAAAGAAATAAACTAAATAAGTGTAAAATAACAATAATCGTTTACCGTTTTTTGCCTAGACCTACACGGTCAAGTTCAACATGGTGAAAAGCAGCATAAGTTGCCATTGGAAATCAAGTAGCAAACTGTTTCCACAATTCACGTCCCTTTAAATTTTCTACGTTAAGGGTGGAGTGTATAATTTAAAAAGAAAAGAAAAAATAAAAAAAGAAAGAAAAATAAGAAAAAAAAATTCCCCCTGGACATTATTCAGGTACATGTCAAGTAAAAATATTGGTTAACCCCACCTCTTGTGTACGATTGGAGGAAGAATCTTTTTCCAATTCAGTCATTTGAGAAAATTACTACATGGATGTTGAGTAGACTCCATGAAGATAGGTTTGTTTTGGTCTGATGATTTTTCCCTTTATTTTTTTCACCCTTTCTTTTACATTTTTTTTTTTTTTTTTTTTTTTTTAACTTGTTACGGTTCAACTTGTTAAATTGTTCGAAACACTTTCCCATTCTGTTCGTATCATTACGTCTTTAGAAAATATTTTGACAAGAATGTGTCATTTCCAGCCATTTATTCCATTCTGGTTAGGTTTAAAACATGAATCACAGCATGCATTGACGCAATAAAAAGTGTTTTAAAAATGTATTTATACAATTAATGATATAAAGACGAGATTTGGTAATTAAAATGAAAATTTGTAAACAAGGCCATTTTTAATTTCATTCTTTTCAGGAAGGGTGGGTATGAATGCACAGGATATACGATTAATGCTCATTGTAATTTATATTTTTACATTTTATTGCTTCCTAAAAATTAAACAAGACAATTAAAATCACTTTCTATTGCCAACATGAAAGATATCTCCCTTTATTTGTTAAAAACACAAAAAGCCCAAGGTTAGTAATGCATCAACTCGTTCCACGCGACCGATTCCAATTTTGACTTACATCAATAGCTTTTGTTATTACTAGCAAAATAACTTGTACGATTTGTACAAACCTGTTTATTTCTTCCTCTTAATAGAGAAAGGTTTATGAACTTAGAACGATAAACGGTGCCAAACTGATGAGTCGCCTTAGCAACATTCACCGACGCCATTTTCGTAAACCTAACACATTTTTTTAACGGTTTTTCGGGGGTTTTCAAGTGATTAGGGATTGGGCTTTAGTCTTTAGATCGTTGATTTATGCTTACTTGGAGGATGATCTTTCTCCGGATTCCAGGCCAATTCTATATTGAGTGGAAGTCATATTGACGGGCCGAAAGAATGTTCAACGTATTGACAAGTCAACGGAATGACTCAAGCACGCGGAGAAAAGACCGCTGCTAAGCAAATAATGCAGTCAACTGTCACCAGGTGGAATTGCGAAATTGCGAGCAGCCTAATCCGAAGATAAAAAAAATTTGAAACCCAGATAAAATTATTGATTTTTAAAAGTTACAGGTCCAGCTTAAAAATTTATATAAGGCTGAATAAAAATATTAAATTAAAATTTTTTTGTGTGTATTTTTAAAATTAACGAACACAAGGAGGAGTTACTTTTAAACAATGAACGAACACTTTTAAATCTACAAAATTTTTAATGTCTAGAAATTAGAATGTGCGAAGTTCCAACTTTAAAATCTTTGAGTCTGAAAATGCAGATTTTGTAGCAAACGTGCTCAAAAATAAAGCTCAGCCTTTGGAACCTAACATAATATAAATATAAGTAAGTCGAAAATGCTAAATTGTGTATTCGATAATGAAATTTGTTGAAAATTATTAAACAACATTTAATTTCCAGATTTAACAAAAGTATTAGATGGATGGAATGTATGTAGTCGCCATACTCAGTTTTTAAATTGGACCAAAACCATGGTACTTATCTTCCAAAATGTCTTGAACAAAAGCTTATTACCGTATTGAATTTGGTGTGGTACTGTGAAAAACCTATCGAGAATCAAGATAGAAGCTATATTGAAACAGCTAAATGATTATTTGACCATACGTAAGTTATTTATTCATAATTCAATAACATTTATTTACATACAGAAATAAAGAAAAAGTATAAATTTACAAATTTTATAATTGTTTTTAGCCACAAGCTTAAAACTGGAACTGACACACTTTGTTAAGTATACACAATACGATTCACATGCGTATATCAAGTAGCAGCCTTGATTTAAATTGAATCTCTATGTACCATATTGACTTTCAAGATTATTTTCATTGCAATGAAAATTTAAAACTCCTAAGTTTACTTAAATCTGGAAGACAAGTGAAGTATTTTTCGAGTCTAAGATTCCACCTAAGTAAAGTTGAGTTGTTAAAAGTTTCCGTATGTCATGATGTTTATAATCGAATTTAATTTAAAAAATCTCAACAAATTTTACCAATCTTTATTTCGGTGGAACCGAAATTCGATTACATTTATTTATTGTAATATTTCTTCCACTTTGAAATAGAGCGTACGAAAGGTAGTTCTTCGGCAATACTCGTATATACACAACTGTTGCACCTGCAACAAATTCATGATTACAAACGCAAAAATTTCTCATACCATCGTTTCCATACCTGCAAGAATCAAATGTAAAATGGAAGTCTGTCGTATTGAGTAAGCATTAAGCCAAGTTTCCAGAGACTGCCCCCACTTAAAAGAGGCTGAAAAAAATGCAATTATTGTAAGAGAAAAACACAATGTACGGTTTCTCACCTTAGTAGCGACAGCTTTCCCTCGCTAGTCTTTGCGAGAAGGCAAAAAGATGATAGAAACATGGATCATCTCACAAGATTAGAATGCAGCAATCACATCCGCACTATTATTCTTCTTAAATCCCTATTAGAAAATAAATCAATTTGTAGTAAATGCAGTTAATTATAAACAACATTTCGATGACACGGAACGAAAGTTTTAAACACGAGAAATTAACAATACTGTGCTTCATCGTTCTCCCAAAATTATTCAAAGCAAAACAGAAAATAGAGTTGTAATTCAACCTGCATTTTCTTTTCATCTTATATTGCCCCAAAAATAAACGAGTCAAGTTTATGAGCTCAACATTTAAAATTACTGAATATTATGCTCAAGTGCAACATAAGTTTTGAAGTTTGTAGTACCTGAGATAGATATTTAAAACAAATTAAAAATTGTTATTTACGAGATGTTAAATAATTTTCGGCACAATTACGACGTAACCCAGTACCTTCTTTAATTTTTATTCACGTATGTAATGTAATCTTGAAGCCCCAATTCTAAAAATCTTATAAAAATATTTTAAGATGTCTTAAACGCTTAGCCTATGCAGGGCCGTGCCCAGCCAATTTTGCACCTGAGGCAAAAAGTTAAAATGGCGCCCCCCCCCCCCCCAAAAAAAAAAATATAAAAAAATATAAAATACAAGATTTGAAAGTTTGGTTACATTACTCATTATTATTAGGTACATTTATTAACTGAACTGTAGCCATTTATTTAAAAAAATTAAATTTTTCTTTGGTGTTTTGGCACCCACCCCCTAAGATGGCGCCTCCCACTAAAGCGGCGCCTGAGGCAGCCGCCTCGCCGCCTCACCCATCGGCACGGCCCTGAAGAGACCGACAAGAAAGTCATTCGATCAAGTGTTATCCAGAGAACCGATGGAATTGGTGCATGCGGATATTTGGGATCTGACTCAACACCCTTAACCATATGGATATACATATTATTTGTCAATAATCGAGGACCAATGGCGATGGTTATCAGTATTTCCTCTGAAGCACAAGTGGGAAGCTTTTGACACACGAATTGAACGACAAACAGGACGAAAGATCAAGCAATTGAGTGACAATGGCCTTGAATTTTGTTCCAGGAAGATGACTGAATATTTGGAAAATTTGGGCATCAAGCACCTGCGAACAAACACGTACACACCACATCAGAACGGAGTTGCGGAGAGATTCAACCAATCAGCGTTGCAGGCCATCAGAGTGATGAGAAAGCAAGCAAATTTGCCAGCATCTTTTTGGGTTGAACTGCTCCACACTTATGTCTACCTGAAGAACCGATTTCCACAACGTTTACTGAATTGGAAAACACCCTACGAACTGAAGAAGGGGTTTACACCAAACGTTGAATATTTACGGAAGATTGGAAGCATGGTTCATCGATTCGTCCCAAAAGCAGAAAGAAAAGACAAACAATCCAACACAGCTGAATTAGGAGTTTTGCTTGGTTATGCAATGCACACACGTGGATATAGAAATTTGAATCCAGAGACGAATAAAATCATCGAAAGCGATAACCGAGAAGAAAATGTACAAATCTGAGAATTCAAATTGCCATTTTGAAAGTGTGATGCACGAAGAAGAGAAAACCCAAGAGACAGCACAACCGACAAAACCACAAACAAGATTACAAGCACTTTATGATGCGTTAGAAGAAAAGAAAGTGTCAATGCGAAACAACACATCGAAGACAACATCACAGAAAAGCCAACCCAAACTGGGTTCTTCGCAGACACAAACACCGACTGATTCCGAAACTGAAGATTCAGAAAACGAAACTTTATCGTGGATACGCAAATTACAGCCACGAACGATTGGAGATAGAGTAGATGTTTACTACTATCATGACGGAAATAAATTTAAAAGCAAAAACGTTGCTAGGATTTACTAAGATGAACACCAGATTGAAGTTGACGTGGACAAATTAGACTTTTCTACAAAAAACCATTTTGAAGGAAGTTTGAATCTAGATGTCCAGAACTCAAAGAAAAGTAATTTGAAAGGATCTACTTCCAAGATTGCCGGTCCAAATGCTGTAGACGTGGAATATTCAGAATTTTTCGATGGGCTGAAGTGTTGTGAAGTGGACATCGAAAATCCAACAACATTTGAACAAGCAATGAAAGCAGACGACGCTAAACAATGGAAAGAAGCAATGATTGATGAAGTTGACACATTGAAGCAAAGAAAAGTTTTCCTGTCAAAACCACGACAAATGCGAAAGTTTTGGGAAACAATTGGTTTTTGTTCGAAAACGTGACGAAAAAGGCAAAATTGTACAACATCGAGCTCGACTGGTTTTCAAGGTTACGAGCAAGTCAAAGGTCAAGATTTTGCAGAAGTTTACAACAAGTAGTCAACTTTACACTTGTACGATTGTTCTTCTGGTTGCTGGTCGTTTGTGCAGGATGGGTCGATAGACATTTAGATGTGAAGTGTGCATTCCTTTATGGCACTTTAGTTGAAGACATCTTTATGGAACCACCAAAAGGTTTTGAAGAGCAAACCAACGTCATTTGGAAATTGAAAAAAATGCTTATACGGTTTACATTAAGTAGGAAGATGCTGGTGGCAAGAATTATACAAAGAACTGAAAAATATTGGACTGACTCCACGGCCATGCAAGGTATCAACCTCATCCTGCATGGCTGCTTTCCACTCAGAAGACTGCGGAGACTTCATGGCTTCAGCATAATTAGCTGGCTCTAAAATAGCTGCACTGCAGGAAGGAGGCAGATCATTAAGGTCATCCTCTCTCTGGCTGAAGTCAAGAAAGGCAGAGGAAGCCTGTTTTTCTTTTTAGAGAAATCAAAAAGGCCTGGGTCAAAAATAAAACCTTCTTCCTCACACTACAAGCGAACATCGTTTGGAGAACGCAAACGAGTGCCATCAGGAGCAAAATAGTAAATATCTATTTGCCCTTTGGTCTTACCAGATTGCCGAACAGTCTCTAAACGTTCAAAAGTATCAATTTCAAGAGGGAGTAAAACATCCTCAATACTTTCAAAAGACTCTTCAGTGGATTGAGTCCGAGAAGACGCAGAAGAAGAGAGAATGGAACTAACAATAGCAATGGGAGAAGGAGGTGGAGTTTTCTTAGGAGAATGTACAGGAGAGGCAGGAGGAGTGACGTGAACAACGTCATCAGAGACGAATAATCGTCAGAATCGTGATAAGAAACACGTTTCTTCAAAAAGCCAACTCCTTTGTGAACAGAAAACTTCCCAGAAGATGTCCACAACCTTTTCTCATTAATGTCAACGTGTTTAGATTCTCCCACATCAGTGGTATTAGGAATCCAAACAAGATAACCTTTGGTGTTAACAGCATAACCAATCAAAACACCAACGAGAGAACGAGAATCCAATTTGTCTTCTCTATGTTGCGGAGGCTTGTGGACGTAAACCTTCAAACCAACACAGCGAATGTGGGATAAATTCAGTTTTCTGTTCCAGAAAAGAACATACGGAATATTAAAACCCAACTTCGGATGAGGAAAATGGTTTTTAAGATAAACAGTGGTAGATGCCAGTTCAGCCCAAAGAGCTGCAGGCAAACCAGTGCTGTGCAACATAGCACAAGTTCCTTCAAAAATGGTACGATTCAAGCGCTCAGCAACACCATTCATTTTAGGTGAATAAGTGTTCGTGCGCTGATGTCGAATACCAAACCTTTTACACAAGGAACTGAACTTGGAATTCCAAAATTCCAAACCGTTATCCGTCCGAATCGCTTTTAAGTGTGTCGAAGTTTGACGCTCCACAAACAAACGCCAATGTTGGAAGGCTTCAAAAACAAGATCTTTGGTTTTGAGTGAGAAAATCCACGAATACCGTGAATAGTCGTCGATGATTGTCAGAAAATAACGAGCACCACCCAAAGAAGGGGTTGGGGATGGACCCCACAAATCCATGTGCACGAGTTCCAAAATGGAAGTAGAACGAACACTGTCAGTTCCTCGATAAGAAGCACGAGTGGATTTGCCCGATTTACAAATGTGACAATCATCCAACGTCCCAGCAATAACCTTAATGCCCACAACATTAGAATCTTTTCCCAAATTACGAATTCCCATTGCACTTAAATGCGTAAAACGCGCATGCCATAAAGCAATTTTGGCTGAAGAAACAGTCTTAAGAACTGACAAAGAATCACGAAATAAAAGACTCGGAGTCGATAAACTCTGAGAAACAGGTTTAATCTGTTTAGGCTTCTTTACAGCTTGGGAATACGTAATAACATGAGACGATGAGACTTGTTCACGAATTTCGTAAAGAAAAGCATATTTGGGATCACTGGAATCAGTAAAATTTGTTGCAGTAAAATAATTCCTTATACCGATTATGACTTTGTTTGTGTATTTACCCGAATGTGTTTTGTGACCCCTGAGACTTTGCGACATTAGAAGTGGTCGCATAAGTTCAGGGGAGTCGTGGGAGTTTGCTGTTATTGTCC
>JAQFZP010002730.1:0-12495 GCA_034695745.1 Geophilus truncorum | reverse complement strand
CGGAGGATGAAATTTCGGAGGATGAACATGCGGAGGATGAACATGCGGAGGATGAAATTTCGGAGATTGAAATTTCGGAAGATGAAAGTTCGGAGAATGAACATGCGGAGGATGAAAATTTGGCGTCAAATGAAAGTTTCGACGATGATGCCGTTTCTGTTGATTTCGGTCAATCAGTTATTTATCTCCATGAAACTTCCAATTTAACATTCGTTAACAAACAATTGTCTTACACCAAATTCTTACAAATTGGAAATGCATACGTATTACATTGTTTTACCCTTACTGGTCACGCCAGAAGTATGAACTATCTTGTGTTTATTGCGCCTTCGTATGATTTACCAAATGGTTATTGGAATGCCATAGGTGTAATTGGTAATAAGTGTTATTACATGTCTGAGAATGAGGATAATTTGATGGTTTATGATATGAAGTTGAAGCGTTGGAGTTCGACCGTTGCTAAGAAACCTTACCAAAAGATGGAGCTTTTGAAATGTTTTTGCGTGAATGAGAATTGTAATGGTCAAATTAATTTTGTTGTCGATAACAGTTTGTTAGTTACTTACAATGTTACGTCTGATTTGTGGAGAGAAAAGAGAGTACGGGCTTTGGAGTTCGTTACTGTTTTGTTTATTAATTGTGATTTTGGATTTTTTGTTGGGAAAAGTGGTGATAATGAATTATGGTTGTGTTATGTGAATTGTGATAAGTACATACCGTTTAAGGATTTTAAAATTGATAATTCGCATAAACTGTTTTTTGGGTTGAGTCTAAAATGTAATTAATTTATTTTTCTAAATCACCACTTAGTGAGAAAACTGTCTTTAATTAATTACTTATTTGTTAAACATTATACTTATAATACCAGTACATGAGCTTCACTCATCTTTAATCTCTATTTAGAGTTTACAAGTTAAAATATTTTATTACACATTCATCATTAATTATTATATAATTCTCCTATTTGTTTTCGATTTTTTGCTGTATTAATATAATTCATTATGATTGACATCTGTATCTATTGACCGCCACCAAGATGGCGGCGTGCCCGATTTTTTTGAATATTCGCTATAAAATGGAATTTTCATCATAACCCATTATTATTTCTTGCATTTTTTTGTGGCATTTTTACTTGTTTTATTACTGCCACTCCTTATTTTTAAAACATTTGGTCGCCATTTTTATTTAAAAAAGAAATGTAAAAGTGTATTATTTTTTGTTAAACATAATTTTGAACTATTGGATATTTTCTCAAGTATTACCGACTACCCCGTACCTAGCCTCGTTTTACGGTTGTGATTTTCTCATTTTAGAAAATTTATTATTTGACAAACAGTGCTAGTAAATGCTATACGATAACTTTAGTTGAAAAATTATTTTTATTTTATTTGTGTTTTCGTATAATTGTAGTTATTAAAATGTGAATTAATGTCAATATCTCATGTAATACAATGTTGAAACTAACAATCTCTTTTGTAATCACCCTGTATATTGTGGTGACTGACTTGTGAGTGGAAATTAGGCAAATTTGGTTTAAATATAATGACATTTCTTTTATTTCAAATTAAGTAGAAAATAATGCGTGATTGGTTTTTGTCAAAACGATTTGGGTCTACCGTCTGTCTGTCTCGTGGTTCCTCTGGTCACTTGGGTTTGGGTTTGATTTATGGCTCGGCACCGTGTGGTAGGTCTCATTCACACCTATTGTCTCATCTAATCTATGGTTTGGGTGGTTTGGTTCCTTCTTGTCTGGTCAGTCGCTGGAGTGGAAGTGAAGTGACAAGTGTCCTTTGCCTTTCTCTTTTCACTTTGTATTCTGGGCCTAAATGGTTTGTCCACTTCCCGGTACGGGAACATTAAAGGGGTCAGGGGTCAAGTGCAGCGCCTGGATGCACCTCCATAAGGGCAGGTAATGCAGGGGTGCCTTCGACTTGGGTTTCCCCAAGTGGTAATGGCCAAGATGGGTGGCACTACGCCACTAGTTGATGTGAATCGATAAATAAAAGTGTTTCTTGGCAATAAATTTATTTCAACTACTAGTCTACTTGTGTGCTTGAGGTAATCTTTCATCAAAAGTCCCGGAAAATGTCATACTAGATATACTACAAGGGTATATAGTATCAAGAAGAAAAATTAACCGTCATCCTTATATATTAAAGTCAGAATAAATTTTTTAATGATTTCACGAAACTAACAAGTAAGCCGAGATTCGATTGTTCCCACAAGTCAGAAACAAAAATTACAACCCAGTGACGTCATTCGAATAAAAATGTGCTGCCATCTCGCGGCGATAATTGTAATTATACATCAACAAAGATCGCATGTTTTAAGTGTGAAAAGACCTAAAACAAGAAGACATTTTGACGTTCTTTCATGAGTTTATCATCATGAATGACCAGAGTTCTCAGAGCGAGTTCCCGCACGACGTCATATTGGTCACCAAAGATGGCAAAGTAAAAGTGGACAAACACATTTTATTACTAACAAAATATTTCTCGGTGATGTTTGACTCCGAAATGAGCGAAAAGAAGACACATGTTGTCAACTTTCATTTTTCAACACGTTTCATCTCAAACTGTAACAACAATCGTTCAATTCCTCTCAAGTAACTTAGACGAACATCAACTGTTAAAATTGGATGAGGCTTCGTTATGGGAACTTTTCGAAACGGTACATCTAATGAACATTGAGGAATTATTACAACTCGTCTGGAATTCGATCCTCAGAAGAACTTTTGTGGATTTTAGTTTGAAATACGTGCGCGACGTTTGGGATTCGGTTGAATTTTACAACTTAGACGAGTCTGTGACGTACGAATTTTTCTGGGAGAATTTAGAATGTATCTCCCCATCACGTGCACTTCCGGGGGAGAAATTACAGCAATTTTTATACTACGTCGAATATTACCCGTCACACGACGGCGAGTTGAAGTTCCTGATAAAATGTTTGATCGAAGGACGTGAAAATATCGAAAAACAGCTAGAAAAAGTCGATTTGACGTCTCTCACCACCAAATTCATGGAAAGTTTATTATCGGAAAAGCAGGAAGTCATTTTTCCGAAAAATTTCAGGAAAAAAATGGTCGACGAATTGGAATCTCGGAAAACAAACGTTTCAAAAGAGCGGGTCGAATTGCATATAATCAGCGTAAACAACAGAAAGTGCCAACCTGCATTTGGAATTTACGATTTCCAAGTCAACTGCGAACGAATGAAACCTATCGACATAAATTTGCATGAATCGCCGTTGAACCTTTGGAAAACTGATATATTTCATTGGCTGAAGGACAGGAAAAAATTGGATATCGAAAAATGGCCGGATGCAGGTTTTCTTTTAGTCACAAACAATTACGAAATATCAGCAATTTCTGAGGTTGAAATTTCGAAGGATGAAGTTTCTGAGAATGAAATTTCGGAGGATGAACTTTCGGAGGATGCAATTTCGGAGGATGAACATGCTGAGTCAAGTGAAAGTTCCGACGATGAAGCCGTTTTTGTTGATTTCGGTCAATCAGTTATTTTCCTCCATGAAACTTCCAATTTAACTTTCGTTAAAAAACAAGCGTCTTACACCAAATTCGTACAAACTGGAAATGAATACATCTTACGTTATTTTACCCTTGCTGTTGCTGGTCTCTTCAGATTTGTGGAACAGATTAGATTTAGTGCGCCTACGAATGATTTACCAGATGATTATTGGAATGCCATAGGTGTAATTGGAAATAAGTGTTATTACATGTCTGAGAATGAGGATAATTTGATGGTTTATGATATGAAGTTGGAGCGTTGGAGTTCGACGGTTGCTAAGAAACCTTACCAAAACATGGTGCTTTTGAAATGTTTTTGCGTGAATGAGAATTGTAATGGTCAAATCAATTTTGTTGTCGATAACAGTTTGTTAGTTAGTTACGATGTAACTTATGATTTGTGGCGCGAGAAGAGAGTAAGGGCTTTGGCGTTCGTTACTGTTTTGTTTATTAATTGTGATTTTGGATTTTTTGTTGGGAAAGGTGGTGATAATAAATTATGGTTGTGTTATGTGAATTGTGATAAGTATATACCATTTAAGGATTTTAAAATTGATGATTCGGATAAACTGTTTTTTGGGTTGAGTCTAAAATGTAATTAATTTTTTTTTTCTAAATTACCACCTAGTGACAAAACAAGTTTTGTTAAAAGTTTTAATACATATTTAATCTCTAGTTAAGAGTTTACAAGTTCGATTGTTTTTTTTTAATATTCAAAATGACAAGTCAAATAAAGTGTAATAATTCAAAGGTAAAATGTCTTCGCTCCATTTCTTTCTTAGAACACAACTAAAAATGCATTTTATGTAGCAAAATTAACCATCTTGCAATTTTTAGTTTAATAATTTCTTTAAAGGTTAAGTTAACTGAACTAATTAAATATTAAATCTGAATTTACACACAGCAAACAGTAATTAATCGTTGCCAAATTCTTTTTTGACACGTTAAATTTTATAAAATAAAAAACAAAAACAAAAAAAAAATAATAAATAAATAAATAAATAAATAAATAAATAAATAAATAAATAAACAAATAAACAATAGTAAACAGTAAATGCCAAAAAGGAAAAAATAAACCTTTATTTTCATATATTAAAGCCAGAATAAATCTTTTAATGATTTCACTAATGACTAAACCAAGTCATTTGGATCTTGAATTAAATCAGAAATCACAACTCAGTGACGTCATTCGAGTCAATTGTGCTGCCATCTCACGGCGGTAATTGAATTATGTAGCTGCAAAGATCACATGGTTTAAGTGTGAAATAGCTGAAAACAAATAAAGATTTTAACATTTTGTTGAGATTGGAAATGCGAAAACGAATTAGGAAATGGAAAAAATGGCGCAAGATAAGAAGAGTATATTAGAGTAGTTATTGGAGTACGAAGTGAATTAATATTGTGACATTTTAGTTTTGTGGCAAAAATTCGTTTTTACGAATATTTTAATATTTTGAAAAGGGGTGGGGTATGTTGGGATTAGAATAATATTAGCGATTTATAACGGTGACAAAACGTGTTTAGAATTATATTTAAGCAATGAGGGATCAGTGTTAAATTGTGGTTGGTTTGCATTCGATCAAATAGAACAGTTTCAACACTAATTATAACACGTTTTATGAATTTGTCATGAACGACCAGAGTTCTGAGACCGAAATCCCGCACGACGTGATATTGGTGACTAAAGATGGCGAAGTGAAAGCAGATAAACGAATTTTATTAGAAACCAAATATTTCTCCGCACTGTTTAACTCCGAAATGACCGAAACGAAGACACACGTGGTCAACTTTCAGAACGTTTCATCCAAAACCGTAACAACAATCGTGCAATTCCTCTCCAGCAACCGAGACGAACATCAACTATTAAAATTCGACACAGATTCATTATGGGAACTTTTCGAAACGGCGCATCTAATGATCATTGATGAATTACTAATATTCGTCTGGAATTCAATCCTCAGAAGAACTTTTGTGGATTTTAGTTTGGAATACGTACGCGACGTTTGGGATTCGATGGAATTTTACAACATAAACGAGTCTTTCACATACGAATTTTTCTGGGAGAATGTAGAATGTATTTTCCCATCACGCGCACTTCCGGGTGAGAAATTACAGCAATTTTTAAACCACGTCGAATTTTACCCGTCACACGACGGCGAGTTGAAGTTCCTGATGAAATGTTTGATCGAAGGACGTGAAAATGTCGAAAAACAGCTTGAAAAAGTCGATTTGACGTCTCTCACCACCAAATTCATGGAAAGTTTATTATCGGAGAAACAAGAAGTCGTTTTTCCGGAGACTTTCAGAGGAAAAATAATCGACGAATTGGAATCTCGAAAAAGAAACGTTTCAAAAGATCTACTCGAATTGCATATTATCAAGGAAAACAGTAAAACGTGCCAAGTTGCATTTGGAACTTACGCTTTCCAAGTAAACTGCGAACAAATGAAGTCTATCGACATAACTTTGCAAAAATCACGAAACTCGAAAATGTCGCAAACTGATCTACTTTATTTGATGGATCACAAAAATGAGATGTATGCCGTTTTAATTTCAATCAAAAATGATATCGCAAACAATGACGAAATTTCGGAGGATGAAAATTCGGAGTCAAGTAAAAGTACCAACGATGATAGCATTTCTGTCGACTACGACCGATCCTTCGCTCTTCTCCGTGAAACTTCCAATTTTACGTTTGTTGACAACGAAACCACTTACATCAATTTCGTACAAACCGAAAATGAATACAGTTTATGTTATTGTACCCGTTTTCGTGACGAAACAAAAGTGAGACAACTTTCGTTTCCTGCGCCTACGAATGATTTGCCGGATGATTATTGGAATCCCATAAGTGTGATTGGAAATAACTGTTATTACATGTCTGAGAATGAGGATAATTTGATGGTTTATGACATGGTTTTGAAGCGTTGGAGTTCGATCGTTGCTAAGAAACCCTATAAAAAGATGGCGCTTTTGAGAAGTTTTTGCGTGAATAAGAATTGTAATGGTAAAATTAATTTTGTTGTCGATAAGAATTTGTTGGTTACGTACGATGTTACTCGTGATTCGTGGAGCGAGAAGAGAATATGGGCTTTGGAGTTCGTTACTGTTTTGTTTATTAATTGTGATTTTGAATTTTTTGTTGGGAAAGGTGGTGATAATGAATTATGGTTGTGTTATGTGAATTGTGATAAGTATATACCATTTAAAGATTTCGAAATTGATGATTCAGATGAACTGTTTTTTGGATTGAGTCTGAAAAAACAGGATTTCGTTAATAACGAGGTTTTGCAAATGCAAATTCCTTAAAGACTTTAGAAATTTTCTCAAGAACCGTATCTAGCCCCGTTTTGCGGTTGTGACTTTCTCATTTTAGAAATATTTATTATTTTGTCAAACAGTGCTAGTAAATGCTGTAACTTTAGTTGTAAAAATTATTTTTATTTTATTCGTGTTTTCGTAAAATTGTAGTCATTAAATGTGAAGTGAAGTAAATGTAAATATCTATACAATACTGTGGTTTTCATGTAATGCAATGTTGAAACTGTCAATTTCCTTTGTAATCACCCTGTATATTATGGTGACTGAGTGAAAATTAGACAAATTTGGTTTAAATATAAAATGGCATTTTCTTTTATCCCAAATTAAGTAGAAAATAATCCATGTTTGGTTTTTGATTTTGTCAAAATGATTTGAGTCTACCGTCTGTCTGTCTCTTGGTTACTCTGGTCTCATGGGTTTAATTTATGGCTCGGCACCGCGTGGAAGATCTCATTGTCTCATCTCATCTGTGGTTTGGGTGGTTTGGTCCCTTCTTGTCTGGTCAGTCGCTGGAGTGGAAGTGAAGTGACAAGTGTCCTTTGCCTTTCTCTTTTCTTTTTGTATTCTGGGCCAAAAGGGTTTGTCCACTTCCCGGTGCGGGAACATTAGGGGGGTCAGGGGTCAAGTGCAGCACCTGGATGCACCTCCATAAGGGCAGGTATTGCAGAGGTACTTTCTCTTCTTTGGCCTTCAACTTGGGCTTTCCCAAGTGGTAATGGCCACAATGGGTGGCACTACGCCACAGTATTGAGCACTAGTTGATGTGAATCGATAAATAAAAGTAAATGGCAATAAATTTATTTCAACTACTGTATATTTGAGTTAGCAAATACAGACGTAACTGTAAACTCCTTTACAAAAAATAGGGAGAAAATTAACTTATAGTGTTGGAGCTAAAATTTTGGGGAGAAAATTAAGAGAAAGCTAATAATTTGATACAGAAAATTTTAATTGTTTTCTGCAGATTGTGTACGACATTATCATGTTACGTAATCAACATTGATCAGTTGTGCAGTATTTAATCAATTAAATCAATACGTTGAAGATTTATAGATATTGAAGTGTCAATGCTGTGATAAGAAATGATTGAAGAAACTATTCTACCGTAATTCGCCAATCACAACACTAACAGTAAGTTTACAAAAATAATTTTTTATTTTATTCACAGCACGTGAAACGATAACAAAGATAAAAACAATTACAGTTTTTACATGAAAATGGATTATTTTAACTTTTAATTCACGAATATCAAGTACTTTTTTTTTTACGAAGGTAGAACTAAACTGTAATTTTAAAATATGGATATAGTACCGTACCGGTATTCATAATTTTTACAATGTAAAACTATAAATAGATCATTTGCACTTTTTCAGGAACGCGCTTTCGTTGACATGTCCTCCTGATTGCCAATATTTCTATGCATCAATTTTCACATTAACTCATTCACGTAAGTGTCATTTGTATTAATTTGGTATTAATTCATTTTAATTTTTTTAGATTTTATTTAAAATTTAAATTTGACAAGATTGTTAAGCAATTAAGCATTAATATTACGTAAAATCAGAAAACAAATATTCACCCTCAAAAGACTCATGTCTAATAAGACACTTAGCATTTTTATCTTTTTCTAATGCAATTTTATTTGATAAAAGATATTTTGGGGCGCAAGATTTACAGTGAGGTGAAAATAAACGCGATCAGGCAAATTCGCAGTTTTTTTTACACACACACACAAAGTTTGAGGAATACAAGTATAAGTTTGATTATTTTAAAAAGTCATCTTTGCTCAAATTTGAAGGGTAACATTGAACACCGAACAATGTAAACTCACATTCAGAATTCAGTACCTACTCTTTGTGTTAGAAATGACACAATGTGTTTTCTGTAGATCTTATGACCTTAAAGGAGTTAAAAAGGTTGAACTATGATAATTAAACAAATTTCAAATTAAAATTTTTTTCTTGCTATGCTGGGCAGCATGATTTTTTTAGTTTATCAAAAATGACCATTTTGCAAAGGGTCGTCCTTGAATTTTTTTAAAGATAACATGATATCACTTAACAACTAAATAATTTTTATCACATTGCACTTCAAATCTTGTCGCAATGTGTTGATTTGCGCCAGTTTGAGTCGTGCTTAAATTTTTCACATGTAGGAATTTCGCGGATTTTCCCCGCCCCCAGAACGAACTATAATTTCGTAATATTGATATATTTATAATGCTTGCAATGTAAAACTATAAAGTGTATAAACAGATCACTTCTAATTTTTCAGTGACACTGTGAATAGCGTGAATTGGCATTTCTATCCAATTGCTCATATTTATAGAGATCATCTACCATATAATCAATGTAAGTGACATTATAACACAAACACAAATTAGTTTCAGTCAATTTTTTCAAAGTTTTTACACATATTTTCATTACTTATATAGATTGGTAAAACAATTGTTTTATTATTTATAGTAATTGCGTAAAAATGTCGGGTGATATTACTGCTAAAGGTGCAGGTTCTACATTGGTGAACGTCGAAGGAAATGCAAATGTATACGTCTCGCACGAATTCAACAAACAAACTTTGCCAATTCCAACAACAGAAAAACAAGGTACAATAGGTTGAAATAAAATACAAATTACATTAAATAAATTAATTGTGTTATTAATGGTTTTGTCATCGCAGCTGTTAGTGAAGTATGCAAATGTCTGCCATACGACTCCACTCAGTTGGACACTTTACGAGAAAAACTGAAAGAACTTTATCTGGACCTCACACTGCCCAAACCACCTTGGCTGACCGAAGGATGTGATTTACAGATCGACGATTATTTCATCCCACTACAAATTCATGAAGAAAAGTCTAAATCACTCGTGAAAATTACTGACATTTTTAACAGTGTTAAAGACAAAACGCCAAAGAGAATTTTAATCGAAGGTCAACCGGGATTCGGCAAAACAACTTTGGCTATTAAACTCGCCTACGACTGGGCAGAAGACCAACCGTACATCAGGGAACGATTCAAATTACTGTTTCTGCTGTCGCTAAAGGAATTTAATCAACAAAATTTGGAAGAAGCAATTACTAACTTTAGTAAGAGATTTGATCTTCCCGAGAACATCAACGTAATCGACGTGATAAAAAACAATGCTAGAAACACACTTTTTGTCTTGGATGGATTGGATGAGTTGAGTGTTGAGAAAAAAGAAAATATTTTGGAAATTCTCTTCAAACAGAAATTCAGCGAAGAAACAGTCGTTGTTCTTAGTAGAACCGGTTTATTTCAATCGAAGATGAGTGAAGATTCAGAATTGTACGGAAAAGTGGAATTCCACGACAAAAGAATAGAAATATTAGGAATTCAAAGCGACGAAAACAAGATGAAATTTTTGTTAAACTACATGTCAAAACAAAGTGCAACTGACTTAATGACAAATTTATCCCCACAGATGAAGTTGTTCGATTCGCCTTTGCTGCTTGTGCTTTTGACGATTTTTGAGAAATCGCATAATAACTTTGGTGAAATTTCGACAAAAGCCGAATTGTATTGTGCGTTGTTTAATTGCATGATTAAGCGCAGTCTTTTGAAACTCGGAGAAGACATTGATCCCAGCTTCGACTTACTTCGTTTCGACAACTCTTCACCTATGTCTGAGATACAAACAACTGTTTACGAGTTTGGGAAACTGTGCGTTCGAAATATCATCGCATACGATTTGCGGTTTAAAACGAGCAATTTGGCACGAGAAATTTACAAATACGGATTTCTCATTCATATCGTGAAAACATCACAGTACGATTCTGAGAACTACTTTCAGATTTTTCATCTGTCGATTGCCGAAATTCTGGCCGCTTTGTCGACGTATTTTGAATTTAAAACTCGTAAGATCGACGAAGACTCTCTGAAACTGATTGCTAGACACTTTCTAGACACAAAAGGCACGAGTTTAATTCTCCCGTTTCTTTGCGAACTTCTCGGGGACAATTTAGTGGATCTGTTTGAGATTTTGAAACCTTTTGCTTTTGGCTTCGCGTCGAATTCCAAATTGTTGTGGCCTCTACTCAAACACTGTTCAGCGATCGAAAAACTTGTGCCAAATATTTACAATTTCTTTTCTCCTCACTTGAAATTGAAGTGGTTCAAAGAATTTAGTCGTTCAAAAGAAAAAGTAGATTTCTACTCAAGTAATTTATTCCGAGATATCGTCAAATATGGAGTTATGTTGAATCACATAAAAATAATAACACTTAATGATTATCAGTTCTTGTTACCAACCGATGTAATTTTACCTCATCTTAAAGTACTCTTTACATCGAACGAGGATTTTCAAACTGCACTGATGTCTTATCGGAATTGTAAAATTGGCATTCTTGAATTTGAGTTTGATGACGATTTTAAATTTCATGGCAATAACACTGATCTCTTTTTGCACTTCGTGTCTATGAACGCCCAATCTCGACATTTAAAAATACATTTGCAACGCGATTGTAAATTGTTGCATCGAGCCATAAAGCAAAAAATATTCGATGGAGTACATTTATCGCTTTTGCGAGCAAAGGTGTATGGTTTCAATGAACTACGAATAGTGAAAGCTTTGCTTGAAAAATCTGTTGTCGAAGACCTTCAAATAATATTCGGGTATCGAATGTATCCATTTGAATTAAAACTGTTTTTTCAAACTGTTTGTGCGCAACCACATATTAAGTCATTTTCGGTAAATGTCGATGGATTATACTATTACAACAATGATGAAGGAATTATTTCGAGATTCGTCAATTACAGTAAATCGTTTTTTTTTGGTGAAAAACCAGTAACCGACTTGTCCATTGACCTTTACTCGTTAACCAATGCGGGGAAAAGAAATTACGACAGTTTAAATATTCAATGTTTGACGTTAGAATGCAGTAACATCATAACACGAAAGTATCATTTACATTTTCTTGGCATTGGGCCTGATACTGACTTAGACGTGAATGCATTGAGAGCTTTTGCTCCTCGAATTTTGGATTGTTCGTTTGAAATTATAATCAAATTAATGGATAAGGATTTTCAGTGGTCCGGTGTTGATTCTTTAAGAGAATTGCACTTACATGAATTGTGCGACTCGTCGCAAAGTTTCGATTGTTTGCACCGTTGCTTCAATCTTCGAATTTTATACCTTAAATTTATAAATGACGATTTGCCAATAGAAAAAATTGTTGAGTGTTTGAAGCAGCTTCAAATTGAAAAATTTACAATTGATTTAAGTTGGATTCCAGTTGTGCCGTTAATTAGGCACTTGAATGTCGAGTTTCGTCACAGTAGTCATCTAAATGTTTTTGATTTAATGTGTAATTTTACTTATGTTGACAAATTGAAATATTTAAATGTGCTGGGTTTGTCGTTAAAAGAATTAATCGAAGGTTTAAGATGCAATTGTTATAATGAAGTTAATTTATACTGTGAAAAAAGTTTTGATTTGCTGGATAAAGTGATTGCTTGTAACGAAATTGATCTTTCTGGCATTTCAATTGTTTCTTTTGTGCCAGAAAATATTGAAAACTATTATAATGTATATGATAAATATTCGTACGTAGGGTGTAAAATAAAGAAAAAATAATTAAATCAAATATTTATGAAATATCAAAAGAATTTTAATTCCAAAAATCCAAAA
>JAQFZP010002729.1:0-12500 GCA_034695745.1 Geophilus truncorum | reverse complement strand
TTATAGCAACTTAATTATTTATAGGTATTAAAAACATCAGCTGAGATTAATTGAAATGAGTTGATTATGCTTGGGAAATGATAAGAACTTTAATTTGTTTGACTGAAAACAGTTGCTATGTGAGTACTTTGACTGGTCAAACTAGGGTTCCTATCTCGTCTCGAGACGATATCCCGATATTGATTGATAGACAATATTCTCAAGAATTGTCATGTCTCAAATCTCGTCTATCAATCAATATCGGGATGTCATCTCGTCTATGAAATTTCAAGACGAGATATCGACATTTCGAGACGAGATAGGAACCCTAGGTCAAACTGTATGTCAACATAGTAGTGGCACATAAAACTATATGTTTTGCATAACTATTAATTTCAATTTTTGATTAATAATACGCATATCATTTAAGTAAAAAATCTATTTATTTACTTACTGTACCGGTAAATACCTTCTAATCTATAAGTAAAAGGCTATGATGCCCTTGAGTGATAACTGATTGAAATTGATAACTTACTAAATTCCTCCAAGCTTCTTAAATAAAATGTGCTGGTAGTCGTTAAGAGCTGTGTAATAAAATGATAAAACTAAATAAAGTTGTAGTTACCAACTCAATTGCATTTATACACCAATTGCACTAAATGTTGAATACCACAGAAGGTGAAAAGTTGATTATATGTAATTAAATATTTATTTTTTGAATTTAACTTTGGACCTACTTCATTGTGCTGTATTATTTATCGAAAAAGATAATTTTGTGATTATTTTGTAAGAGTATAATCGACATTATAAGAAATTATTATTTCATTTGATATTAATATGTTGAAACTGATTATGCGGTTTGAAAAGTTTTAACTTATTTCTGACAAAGTTCGATACCGGTACTTAAAGTGCTGGAAAAAAGTTTGAAACCATTTTAATTTCAAATATTTCTGGCATCTGGTTTGTGTCTAATGTTGATAATGTAATTTATTAATTGCGTTCAACACCTGTGTTCACAATTGCACTTAATTTAAAAAGAAATTAAAATGCATTGTGAGATACTTAAGTCACAGTTTCAGTTGTAATTTAAACTGTTATGAATTAAGCTATAACTTTGACTTAGTTTCTTATCCAGCCAATAGCAAACAGCTGCATTAAATCAAAGATGATGATCTTCATTTTGATTGGTAAACGCAATTTCTTAAGTTAAGTTATAGAAATAAATAAATTAAATACAAGTGTAATCCCAGCTTTACAAGTAGATAAACATCTTCAAAAATGTTCATCGTCATATAATCCTTTTTTTTTATGTATCATTTTTGTAACAATTTTGTAAAGATAGATAAGGCAAATAAGTGTAAAAATAATCACTTACGATTGAACACTTCAAAGTTAAACGAAGTAGTCATAACAGCTAAAGTTTCCCCACAGTACGTACATAAAATACCACGAATTTTAAAAATTGTTTATTTGTTTCTAAACAATTCAAAAAATTTCTGTTTAACGTTTTAGATTTGAGATAAAAATTTTACAGGTACAGGTACATAAAATCACAAATTAATAATATTTAAAATTGTACATTTCTACTGTATATATATATATTGCATTATTGTACATTTATAATAAATTTATATAATACAAAAAAAGTTCTAAATCTACAAGTATAAGTTACAGCATCTAAACTTGCACTACTCTCGCATCGTCAATTTGTTTCTGTTTTTCTAACTTTTTCTTGTTACACAAAATCCATCTACACAACAAGAGTATAAAATAAATTAAGTTAATTATTTATTTTATTTACGTTTAACCTTACGCATATAACAGTATGTTTAGAAATGCCAAACTAGCTGAAAATGCAAAAATTGCTTGAGGTATTTTTGCTCTTGTTGCATTGTACAATTGAGTATAAATAACAGATGATAAAATGGGTGCTAAAGCTTCAGCTGATGCAAATACAGCAAATAGCTTACCTAAAAGATATTTATAATTTGTGATAAAAAATTAACAATAACTTAGATATTTCAACAACTCACCAACTTCGTCTTTAGCCACTAACTTCGATCCAAATGACCGAATGGGTGTTAAATCAAAAAATGCATAAAATGCCACTACAGATGCTTTTAATTGAAATAAAAATTTAATGATAAGTTAAATAAATTTTCCTTTAATAATAAGATCTTTCCATACGTTTTGGATTTGCTTAGTACAATATGTCTTAATAACTTATTGCTTACCTAAATACATCATCCAGTCTTTGGAACTCACAAATTTTACAGCAGCTTTAATAAAATCACCAGTGACACCTAGAAGGCCAAGATATAAGTCTGGACCTTTATATGTTCTCAAAAAAAATTTTACAATTACACTGCAACCTGAAAAAATCACTTATATAAGCTTACACAAATTGTAACTAAAAATAAACAAACACTCACCTATTATCATCACAACGTCAGAAAATGCATTGTAATAACCTAACAAAGTTTGATCCCAGTCAAATTTTTCTTCCACAATTAATAACATTAAACTTGACTCTCCTAAATAAAAATAAAATGCTGTAAATATTTAATATTATATTTAGAGTGATAGTGCCATGAAAGTTTTTGTGAAAGTTGAATTTTCACCAAAAATTAAAAAACCCATAAATTTTTTTTTTTTTTGAAATATAGTATGTTGTTTTTATGTTAAATTGTATGTTTAAAAATTATGGCGAGAAAAATAAAATTTGAACAGGCTTGAGAAGGCATGACGAAATAATGGGAGTGGGATTAATCTTTTGCCACGCCCTTTGCTGTATTCCCCTAATTCTAGTTAATCACGCCATTTGTTGTTACACCTTTCAGTAAACAATCAAGAATGAAGTCGAGACTTCCTCTTCAAAACAAACGAACATTTAACTTAGAAATTTTAAATATATTTCTGCAAAAAATTAAATTTCATGATTTTTTTTTACACATTTATTCATATAAAAGAAGAAAAAAAATCGTGACACTATCACTTTAAAAGCACTTTACCTGCTAATGGTAGCTGAGTTAGCAGAAGAGATAATAACATAAGAAAAATATAGAACCGATTATTACCCGAACGTTTACAAGTAATTATTTTTAGATAATTTTTTAAGTTTTTTATATCAAACATGTCAGTAACCACATTGCACCTTTGGCTGCTATTCTCAGGCACTATTGTTTCTTGCAAAAAGAAAATAGCATAAATTAATGCCATGAAATAAAGCACTACAGCACATGCAAAAATCGGTACAAAGTGCCAGTAATGGTAAATTGTAGAACTGGCTGCCATTCCAATTGGACTGGACATAGAAAGTATAAGATCAGTTGTAGCAAGTCTTCGGGTCCTGTTAGTTTCTGTGGTTATGTCTACAATGTAACTGAAACAAGTCATAATTAAGGCAATCTGTCCTCCACTAAAACCAACAAATGCTGAACCAATCAAAATGTATTCTGGCGGTATTTCGACGTAAACAGACAGAATTGTATAGTAAATTGCACTGCACATAAAACCAAATATTGGAAAAATCAGAGGAAATTTTCTGCCGTGTTTGTCGCTCCACGAACCCAAAAAGAATGCATATAAAATAGATGGCAAAGTGTGTATTATATTTCTGTACATCGCAAAGTCGGCTGATAGCTTTTCTATTTTACTCGCAGCTTCTGTAAAGTTGGTGTAGCTACTGCAAATTTCTTCTGAATAATTATAGGTTACACGACAAACTCTTTCTAACACGAATGAGGGTAGAGTGGCTGTTTGAAAATTGATTGCACAGATTGCAAGAAATAAAGCCGGTTCGATTGTTATTAATCTGCTGATGTTTGCTCTTGGTTTGTCCTCAGGGTCTGGTAATAATGGTTGATCAATCTCACTGCCATCAGCGCCATCGTGAAAAGATTTGTCAATTGTTTCAGTTATTTCATCTTCTTTTGCAACAAATGGTATTAGTTTTGGGTTAATTGAAATTTGATCCAACAGTGAAGTAGATGTATTTGGTATTAGTTGGCCATCGAAAAGATTCTCTTCACTGTAAGGCTTATTTTCAGTAACTTCCATTGCTGTGAAATATATTGATGTTTAAGGTTTTTGTGGTTTTTGGAAAATCATTTATCTTTACATTTGAGTGCCAAAAATAATCTTCAAAAATCTCAAAAACCAATATGCAGCTATTGTTTTCTGTAGAATAGCAGTTATACAAAATGCTAATTACTATTTTTGTCTAAAGAAATACCAAATTTATATACCTTGAAAATTTTACTTTTACACTGCAGATATAATACAGATATATAAATATATCAAATTTTGCATTTTAATTATTATTTAAGTTTGCAAAAATGACCTCATATAACGGTACTTTAATAAATAATATTGAATTGAATTAATTAACAATTTTTAACCAATTACACGTATTTGTGTATGGCTTTTGCAATTTTAAAATTTACTCAATTTTAACTACAAATAAATACTTTGACAATTAATACCTTGTAGGTGATTTTCACAAACCAACGGAAAGATTTACTTACAGTTTTTTGTTATGAAAATTGAGTTATAACTTGCACACTAGTACGATTGTATACATTCACATGAGCCCTTTTTTCAAAACTTAAATGCATTTTGTACAGATAAAGTCATGTGAGTAGGTATAGCTGGTCATTATTACAACCATCTGGCGTGCAACATATGTGCCTCATCATAAAAACGTGATTGAAAAATTACCTAATGAAGTATTTTTTTATTTTAATTTACCTAAATAAGTTAAAATAGAATGTAACAATTATTCATAAATTTGGTTTATTATTTACAAGTTTTACTACACAAAAATAATTTTTATGTGTGACAATTTATCATTGTGTGACAATAATTCATAAATTGCAATTATTTTTAAATAATGAACAATTGACCAAAATTAACCAATGACATCCTTAACATAACGTTGGTGCATTATAGTTGTAAATTATCGTCATGCCAACTTTCACATTTATAGTTCATTACTTTGCTGATAATTTGAATAAAATTTACCTATCAAGTTACAATAAAACATAATTGCTTTAGGTAACATACCTATAAATCAACATACATCTTATTTGTCTTCTTAATTTACATAATTAATTTTAATTCCCAATATCAACTCCATTTACTAATAACAGGTTAAATTTTGATCTAGTAATTTATACAAGAAAATCTAAAAATGTTTAAGTGAAAGCTGTATGTGAACTAAGTTACTACCTAATCTTCAATTTTTTCATATTTTTCAGACTTTCTCTTGTTACATAACATCCATCTGCACATGCAAAAAATAAATAAAAGATATTAATTTAGCTTGAATTTGATTCTATTCTTAATATAAACCAGACTTACAGAAATATTGACACATTTAAAATTGCCAAACTAACTGAAAGCAGAAAATATGTTTGAGGCATTGTGGCCTTTGTTGCATTGTAAATTTGAGCATAAATAATTGATGACAAAATGGGCGCTAAAGCTTCAGCAGATGAAAATACAGCAAACAGTTTACCTAAACATGTTTATTATTTTATAGCAGTATTTGAAAATACTGTAAATCTTTTTATTATCTCACCAACTTCATCTTTTCCCACTAATTTAGATCCAAAAGAACGAATTGGTGATAAATCAAAAAAGTTGTAAAATGTCAGAACAGATCCTGTAATTTAAATTTAAGAAATTAATTTAATGGTTTACTATTTCTTAACCCTTAGAGCCCCAACCATTTGGACAAATGTCCAATGACTTTTTTGAAGGATGAAAAAAAATATTAAAAGTTTTTTTGGTAACTAAAATTTTGCTAGTTTGTAAATATTTGGGTGATGTTTTCATTTCTACAAGTTTTGCATCAATAAAGTTTCAATTTAATGAGTTATTAGCAATTAAAGATTGCTGCCCCTGGAACTGTCTATAGAAAGCTTGGTTGGCTTCACCTAAAGAAGGATTAAAAACAGGTCAAAGTAAGGTCAAAGTTTAACACCTGATGTGTGTGGAGGGCGGCGGAAGTTCCTGGAATGATGAATTGCACATATTCATAAGCTTAAAAAAACATCCATCACCATGTCCCAACCAAGGCGAAGTTTAAGAAATAATCTTAGGATAAACATTGGACAATTGTCCAAGGCTTGGGCATTTACGTTGTTTTTATTTTTTTGTTGGGGCTCTAAGAGTTAATTATGCAAACGCCTAACAATACCTAAATACGGCATCCAGCCTTTGGTACTCACAAACATAACAACAGCTTTAATAGCATCACCAGTAAAACCTAATATACCCAAATATAAATCTGTTCCTTTATAATATTTGAGCAAAAAATTTACAATTATGCCGCTGCCTAAAAATATAATAAAAATTTTCACAATTGACACTCGACTAAACTACAAGACATACCAACTATGGTCAAAACTTGAGAAAATGCAATATAATATCCTAACTCAGTTTGGTTCCAGCCAAATTTAGCTTCTACGAATAACAAAAGTAAATTTGCTTCTCCTAGAAACACATCAATAAAAGTATGCATTAACAATGTTTAATAATTAAAAGTCAGTTGTAGTACCTGCCAATGGGAACGTCGATATTAGAAGACATGTCAGTGCAAGAAAAATGTAGAGACGATTATTACCTTCACGGTTCATTGTCAACATTTTAAAGTTACTCTTTACATTGTTCGTATCAAACATATCTCTAACTAGATCACACCTTTGCCCATTACTTTCGACCAGTATTGTTTCTTGAACAAAGAAAATAGTGTAGATTAATGCTGCAGAGAAAAGAGCTATGGCAGTTCCAAAAACAGCCACGAAACGCCATTGCTGGTAAATAACAGAACTCGCTGCCATTCCAGTTGGGATAGCGAGATTAAAGATTAAATCAGTTATTGCAATTCGTCTGGTTCTATTTCCTTGATTGGTTATGTCAGCAATATAACTGAAACAAGTCATGACTAACGAAATCTGTCCGCCACTTAAACCAACAAACGCTGAACCAATCAAAATGTATTCTGGGGGTATATTAATGTAAACAGACATAATTGTGTAGCAAATTGAGCTGCATAGGTAGCCAAACATTGGAAAAATGAGAGGAAATTTTCTGCCATGTTTCTCACTCCAAGAACCGAGAAAGAACGCATACAAGACTGCTGGCAAAGTTTCTATTAAGTTTGTGTACATCATAAAATTTGCTGAAAAAGTTTCAATTTTTCTAGCAGCGTCCGTAAAGTTTGTATAGTTTTTGCAAATTTCATCAGAATAATTGTATGTTATTCGGCAAGATTTTTCAATTGTAAGGGAAGGTATAGTAGCCAGTTGAAAATTCACTGCACACATTGCTAGAAGCAATGTAGGTTCAATTGTTATTACTCCTTTAACATTTGATCTTGGTTTGTCTTCTGAGTCTATTAATGCGGGTTTTCCATCTACGGTGTTTACAACGTAATCTGAATTTGTTGTATGCTTATTACATACAGTTGTTGTGTTTATTTCCTTTTCGACTTTGTCCTCTGAAGTAGCCATTACTGCACAACCTGTAAATGTTTTTTTTTTTTTATATTACTCACAAGTTGTATAATTTTGATCAAATTTAAAAAATATTTTCAATAAGTGCAAAAATTGATTTCAGATAGATCTGTGTTTTGATGTACGGTATTTAGAAACCAGTCTAAAGTTAAATTTTTCTTTACATTTTATCACTTTCAAAAGTAATTTAAATAAGTTTCATATAATAAAAATGAAAACCAATAATTGCCCATCTAAATTGAAACGTTTTTATGTCCTGTCCTAGGGAGAAAGGGGTTAATCAAATGAGTGATGGGAGTGATGGGAGTGATAGAGTAATACGATTAAAAACACTTGCAATTTTAATTGTACGTAATTTGTGGACACTCCGTATGCTTAACAAAAAAATCTCCACTCACCACTAGAGGCGCTGCTGTTGAGCAGCAACGCATCCAACTTTCAAGGACGCGCAACAATAACAACAGTAAAGCTAACAACAAACTTTACTTACAGTACGTTACAGCTGTTTGTATTATGAACGGTTGCCTACAAATTATGGTGCACAGTGAGAAAATGATAACTTAACTCTCTATTGGTATGATTTTGTTGTATATAGATGCCAGATTTCCTCAAGAGAGATTGAAACTTCTGATATTATCAAGTGATTTGATATGGCTGATCCTCAGTGCTACCACCTGACGTCAGAAAATCTCATTACTACAACATGATTTCAAAATTGCTTAATATATATAATTTGTATTTATATTAATTTTTTTTTAATATTTGACTTCCCTTTTGAGTTTTCACTACAACACTTATTTTATGTAATTGGCCAAGATGCTACTAAATGATAATTTTTTTATATTTGATTGGCGCATACTTCCAAATTTTAACATCATATCATCAACATCAAATTCAATATACTGTGTATATTTAAAAAAAATTTGATTGAAAGTACGCTGCTATCATAGCAAGGAATAATGGCATAATCTTGATGGGGAGTGTTAATCTTTGCATTTTTATTTGTTGTTAATGTTGAAGTTGCGACTTCTGATTTTGATTTTCTACTTTTCAACCTTTTTGTTTATGGAAGGCCCCATTTTTTATGTATTAAATTTCTGATAACCCACTTTTGAAAATTTTTTTCTAGTTGTATGTAATTACTGTAATTATTTATTTTTTGAATTTACCTTTCGACTTACTCATTGTACTGTATTATTTATCAAAAAAGATAATTTTGTGATTATTTTGTAAGAGTGTAATCAACATTATAAAAAATTATTATTTCATTTGATATTAATATGTTGAAACTGATTATGAAGTTTGAAAAGTGTCTTAACTTATTTCTTACAAAGTTTGATACTTACAGTGCTGGAAAAAAGTTTGAGACCATTTTGATTTCACATATTTCTGGCATGTGGTTTGTGACTATTGTTGATAATTGTGATTTATTAATTGCGTTCAACACCTGTGTTCACACTTGCACTTGCACTTAATTTAGAAAAAAATTAAAATCCATTGTGGTATAATTAAGCTTTAACTTTGACTCAGATTTTTTATCCAGCCAATAGCAAACACCTGCATTAGATCAAAGATGGTGGTATTCATTTTGATTGGTAAACGCAATTTCTGAAGTTAAGTTTTGGTAAATAAATTAAGTATAGGTGTAACCCTAGCTTTACAGGTAAATAAAAATCTTAAAAAATGTTTATCATCATATAATTAATTTTTTAACTTTTTTGTAACAATAAAGTTCAAGAGTGACTCTCTCAATGCTGGTTGTGGGGTGACGGGTGACTCACCCAAGACAGTAGCACAAATTCAAGGTTGGACAAATTATAAGCTCAAGTGGCCAGTAAGAGGAGAGACTCAAGGAAATGGCAGTAACCCAAAAATAATATATTTTATTTAGAGTATTTGGAAATAAATTTAATTCAAATTTATTAATTAGTTACATTACATTAGTTGCTCGACGAGTGTTAAGAAGAAGTAGCTCGGTGAAGTATTCATAATAGCCACCATAGTTGTAAATTATCGTCATGCCAGCTTTCACATTTACAGTTAATTACTTTGATGATAATTTGAATAAAATTTACCTATCAGATTACAATCAAGCATAATGCTTTAGGTAACATACTTATAAATCAACACACATCTTATTTTGTCTTATTAATTTACATAATTAATTTCAACCCCAGTATCAACTCCATTTACTAATAACAGGTTAAATTTTGATCTAGTAATTTATACAAGAAAATCTAAAAATGTTTAAGTGAAAGCTGTAGGTGAACTAAGTTACTGCCTCGTCTTCAATTTTTTCATATTTTTCAGACTTTCTCTTGTTACATAACATCCATCTACACATGCAAAAAATAAATAAAAAATATTAATTTAGTTTGAATTTCATTCTATTCTTAATAATCAATCTTACAAAAATATTGACACATTTAAAGTTGCCAAACTAATTGAAAATAGAAAATATGATTGAGGCATTGTAGCCTTTGTTGCAGTGTAAATTTGAGAATAAATAATTGAGGACAAAATTGGTGCTAATGCTTCAGCAGATGAAAATACAGCAAACAGTTTACCTAAACATGTTTACTATTTATAGCAGAATTTGAAAATACCGGTACTGTAAAAATTTTTATTATCTCACCAACTTCATCTTTTCCCACTAATTTAGATCCAAAAGAACGAATTGATGATAAATCAAAAAAGTTGTAAAATGTCAGAACAGATCCTGTAATTTAAATTTAAAAAATCAATTTAATAGTATATTATCTCTTAATTATGCAAACGCCTAACAGTACCTAAATACAGCATCCAGCTTTTGGTACTCGTGAACATAACAACAGCTTTAATAGCATCCCCAGTAAAACCTAATATACCCAAATATAAATCTATACCTTTATAATATTTGAGCACAAATTTTATAATTAAGCCGCAGCCTAAAAATAAAATAAAAATTTTCACAATTGACACTTAACTAAACTATAAGACATACCAACTATGGTCACAATTTGAGAAAATGCAATATAATATCCTAACTCAGTTTGGTTCCAGCCAAATTTAGCTTCTACGAATAACAAAAGTAAACTTGCTTCTCCTAAAAACACATAGACAAAAATATACATTAACAATGTTTAATAATTAAAAGTCTGTTATAGTACCTGCCATTGGTAACTGCGATATTAGAAGACATGTCAGTGCAAGAAAAATGTAGAGACGATTATTACCTTCACGGTTCATTGCCAACATTTTAAAGTTACTCTTTACATTGTTCGTATCAAACATATCTCTAACTACATCACACCTTTGCCCATTATTTCCGACCAGTATTGTTTCTTGTACAAAGAAAGTAGTGTAGATTAATGCTGCAGAGAAAAGAGCTGTGGCAGTTCCAAAAACGGCCACGAAATGCCATCTCTGGTAAATAAAAGAACTCGCTGCCATTCCAGTTATGATAGCAACAGCAAAACTTATGTCAGTTATTGCAATTCGTCTTGTTCTATTTCTTAGATTGGTTATGTCAGCAATATAACTAAAACAAGTCATGACTAACGAAATCTGACCGCCGCTTAAACCAACAAACGCTGAACCAATCAAAATGTATTCTGGGGGTATATTAATGTAAACAGACATAATTGTGTAGCAAATTGAGCTGCACAGGTAGCCTAGGATTGGAAAAATGAGAGGAAATTTTCTGCCATGTTTCTCACTCCAAGAACCGAGGAAGAACGCATACAAGACTGCTGGCAAAGTTTCTATTAAGTTTGTGTACATCATGAAATTTGCTGAAAAAGTTTCAATTTTTCTAGCAGCGTCCGTAAAGTTTGTATAGTTTTTGCAAATTTCTTCTGAATAATTGTATGTTATTCGGCAAGATTTTTCAATTGTAAGGGAAGGTATAGTAGCCAGTTGAAATTTGATTGCACACATTGCTAGAAACAATGTAGGCTCTATTGTTACTATTCTTTTAACATTTGATCTTGGTTTGTCTTCTGAGTCTATTAATGCGGATTTTTCATCCATGGTGTTTACGATGTTATCTGAATTTGTTGTATGCTTATTATATACAGTTGTTGAATTTATTTCTTCTTTGACTGTGTTAGTTTTCTCCTCTATAGCAGCCATTACTATATAACCTATAAATATATATATTTTTAAATATTACTCACAAGTTGTATAATTTTGATAAAATTTAAAAAAAATTTTATCTGAATAAATGTAAAAATTGACCTAAAGTTAAATTATTTTTTTTATACAGTATTTGTCACTTTCAAAAGTAATTTAAAGAGGTTTCATGTGGTAATCAAAATCAAAACCATCTGAATCGAAACGTTTTTATGTCCTAGGGAGAAAGGGGTTAATCAAATGCGTGATGGGAGTGATAGAGTAATACGATTAAAAAGACTTTCAATTTTAGCGTGACGTAATTTATGGACACTCCGTATGCTTAACAACAAAAAAAATCTCCACTCACCACTAGAGGCGCTGCTGTTGAGCAGCAACGCATCCAGCGTTCAAGGTCGCGCAAGCTAATTGCAAACTTTACTTACATTACAGCTGTTTGTATTATGAATGTTTGCCTACAAATTATGGTGCACAGTGAGAAAATGATAACTTAACTCTCTATCGGTATGATTTCGTTCTATATAGAGGCAAGCTTTCATCAGGAGAGATTGAACCTTCTGATATTATCATGTGATTTGATATGCCTGAACCATCTGGCGAGTCCTCAATACTACCACCTGAGCCTGACGTCAGAAAATATCATTACAACAACGTGATTTCAAAATTGCCTAATGATATAATTTATATTTATATATATATATTTTTTTTAATATTTGATTTCTATTTATAAGTTTTCACTACAAACAATAATGTATTATAGTAAACACTTGTTTATGTAATTGGCACGACGCTACTAATGACAATTATTTGATACTAGCACAGGTGCCCGTGCTTTGCTACGGGATACAGGAGCACACCTATTCTGTTCTCATCCCGGATTTAATTTTG
>JAQFZP010002728.1:0-12510 GCA_034695745.1 Geophilus truncorum | reverse complement strand
AATAACACCAAAAAAAAAAAAAAAAAAAAAAAAAAAAAAAAAAGTTCGCCCACATGCGCAGTCGTGTTTTCATGTGCATTAGTAATCTGCGGCATCTATTGAGTAAAAACAAAGTGAAAATGACGTTATATCACAAACCGGTAAAATGGCGCCATTCGAACCAACAGTCCCAAGTCACGCTTGCTTATAATCAACTGATTGAGGTTACGATAAACTAGATTGTCGTCTTTGCACACAGTCTGCACTTATTAGACACACACGCCACTTACAAGAGAAGTGAGCCAAATCCAAAATGGCTAATGCTATGTTTTGAAATAATTTCACTGAAAAATGAAAACGCGGAGCAGCAAAATTAACCTTTCTAATTCGCTATCAATTTTATTAACAATTCAAATTCTTATTTCATATTTCTTAAAAATTCCTTTTGATGGCGGCAAAAGAAATTCAATAATTCAATGAAAAATATTTATTTTTGCCTACTTGTACACAATTTAAGACAATAAATAATTTCTAACACAATATTACTGAAGAATTGGAAAAATCTTACGCTATCTATTAAGTTGTGAAGGTGAAGTTATAATAAAACCCAAACCATCATTCTAATCTAGCAACTACAACTTGGGTTTAAGTTAGTTCTCATTAATTCAAAATAACCACAATTGTAATGGAAATAGCAACTTTTATCTCTTCTAAATCGACATTCAAAAACAGAAAAAACAAAGAAAAATAAAATGTAAAAACTGCTTTCTTATTGACAGTTGAAAAAGAAAGAAAATATATTGTGTACCGTAATATATAAAACTAGTGCCCCATTTTGTTTGCAACTTGCTATACCGGTTTAAATGTATAAATCTGTTTGAATTATAGGTACTTATTTGTGGTAAATTTATCAGTAATTTTACATCACGTGTTTACAGTGGAACCCCGATATAGCGAACTCTGATATAGCGTAAACCCCTCTATAACGTCATTTTCATTTTTCCCGTAGCATTGGCTATTTAAAACTTGATCGCTTATAGCGTGAACCCCTTTATAGCGTAATTTTTAAGCCGGTCCGACGAATGACGTTATATCGGGGTTTCACTGTATTTTTGTATTTTTAAAGTGTGGAGGTGGGTAAAAACAGAAGGTACGGGACAGTTGGATGGGTGAAAAGAGAGAGCAAATTAGGTGAAAAGAGAAGAAAGAAAAAGTTGGGTAGTTAGATGGGTAGATGAGTGGTGAAAAGAATAAGCAATAATGGGTAATTAAGTACTGGTAAATGAATAATTGTAGGTTAAGTTGGGTAGATAAAAAAAGAGAAAATGGGTGAAAGGTGAAAGTGAAATGAGTGATTGCTGAGTATAAATAAAAAATTAATAAATAAAAAATAAAGATATCCACATGGCTCTGATTTGTGAAGATTTTTCAAGATATTTGAGGTTTTTAGCAATTTTTCAGGATTTGTAACGGATTTTTAGGAATTTTTGGAAGATGTGCCCCACATGCCCTGCTCTAGCTACGGCTCAGGATCTACGTGACATCTAGGGACAAAAATTAAAAATAAAGTTGTAAACAAATGATTTTATACTGTCGATTAGAGCTTATTTTATTTTAGCGCAAACAGTTCGTAGTACATTGTTTCAATCCACACAAAGTTTACATATTGAAAGATAAAATAAGATACATATACCATATACCGTGCTTTATTATTTATTTATAATTTTTTTTTTTTTAATAATTAATTCGTTGCCATTAGAAGGCAAATATTCCACTATGATATGCAAGTGATAAATAAATCTCAGTTTCGAACTTAAAAAAAAAAAAAAACTAAAATTAAAATCTCGCATATTTTTATCGTAAAAAAAAAAAAAAAAAAAAAAAAAAATTAATATCAGCCTAATATTTCTTGAATATAATTATTTACATGCAATAATAACACACTTTATTAAATATTTGTGCAATTAGAAATTAACAAAATAATCAACTTAAATAAAAGTAAAAAAAAAAAGAAAACCAATCTTATAATCATGTGCGAAAAAACAAATAACCGAAAAATTGATTTCTTTTTTTCCCGTTAGAGGCCACTAACCGCTAGAAAATTTGACGTTAGAGCCGCTTCTACGGTAATCAACGCAAGAAATGGTGACTGAAATACACAAAATGAGTTCGAACAAAACCACGCGATTTCGATTTAAGGCATCAGAAGACGAAATGGTTTTGGAAACATTAATCCGTGTTTTGCAAGAAGGAGTTCAAGGTTCACTTCGTGATTTCTGGAACACCATTTTGCTCAATCTACGGTTAGAAAATGAAAGGTAATATCATAAACAACAACAAAAAATTACAATTGCAACAACGATTTTTTTTTTTTTTAAATTTAAATTTTTATATTCTCGAGTAGATTTCACGAATGTAGTTTACGTACACTCCAAGAACATACTCTTCCTCTTATAGCTTCACATCGTTCATTTCGAAGCAAGGAATTAACAAAGTGAGTTGAATAAATTAAAATTAATTATAAAATTATAAAATATATTTTTTAAAGGTCAGGGAAGGAGTACGAAAAAACGACAAAATGTGTTTTATTGGATGATTTACTGGCACTGTGGATTAGTTATGAAAGATTAGAGAAGGATAAGAGGAAATACAAGAGTAGACACAGTACCCCGACACAACAACTTCCGGATGTCAATGACAGTGATGGGATTGTTGCTATGCACATCAACGAAGCTTCTTTAAATGGGAATTTCCCGATAATTATAGAAGGCAGTGAGTAGTTGTTGTTTGGAAAATATAAAATATGTGAAATTTGACTTACTTTTGTGATTTATAGCTGATGAATCGAACACGTCATTCGCCAACGAATCACCAATGGCATCGTCGAGCGAAGAACCGTGTATGAAGCGTGCCAAAGTAAAACACGATAATTACGACTACTTACAACGCACCAAGATGGATTCAGAAATGGACTTTTGTCAGAGAAATAAAGTGGATCCGGGTCTGGATTATTTACAGAAAAAACTTGACATGGATAGAGAACTGGAGGAGAAACGACTCGAGCTTGAAAGTCGTCGTTTGGATCTGCAGGAACGTCAATTGGCGATTGAAGAAGATCGATGGGAGAAAGAACGAGGACTGCAGAAACTCATGATTGAAATGATGACGAAAATGATGGATAAATTTAAATGAGTCGATATCTCTCGTGTGCTTCGTATGTCCTAATAAATGTATCATGAAAACTCGTCGTCGCAGCTAAAATACGCTAGAGAAAATTTATTTCGACATACAATCGATACAAAAAATTGGATTTGGGAAAAAAATGCTACAAAACGTTCTTACGTACCGTACAAATACAAATAAAGAAAGCTAGCAAAGCGTCACACATGCATTTCTTATTCTCGAATAATAATGAAAAGTAAACAAAAGTTTTTTGTTTCTTTTTTTATGTTTTTAAAAAATAAAAAAAAATGGATATAAAAATGTCTTTATAAAGCGCGGTAAAAAGATTCATTCACAGACACATCTGAGTAGCGAAAGAAGGCCTCGTCAAAGGAGTACGAATTGAAGAAAATGAAAAGACTCTTGTTAGTGACAGGATCGAGACAACTACACAACGTTCTTATCGGAGAAGCGATACGCTAGGATGTCATCTTCCACTAAAAGCAGAAAAATGCGAATAAATACGTGGCACTCAGTTACATAAATAACCTACTCGAAATTACAGTCATAATCATTTCTGGTTACAATAAATAACAATTTGGCACTTTTTTTTTTCACATGATATCGACAAAGAACTCACATGGATTGCCCATGGCCATCCTAAAAGATTGTCTGCTGCCAGACAAGTCGGCCGACAGGTTTTCCAAACGACTTTGTGCAGGGCCTAAAATTATGTTGTTGCCCGTGATGACTCTTCGAATGCTGCGTTGGCTCTGCACGTCCGAGTCGCTTCCGCTGTTCGTCGGGCTCGAAGCTTTTGTGTCTAATTTGTCCTTGCAACGCTCCGAGCCGCCGGATCCGCTGCCACCTTTAATTTAAATAATATGAAACATTTCAATTTCTCACATTTTCAAGAGAATAGTGACCTGAGCCGACACTCTGCATGCTGCCCTCTGGCCGAGCGTAGCTTGAAAAGCTGGCCGTTTCGTTGGTGTAGCTGAACGGCATGGGTAAATAACCGGTGGTCTGCGGCACGAAGCTGCCGGCGTAGGGCATCTGCGAGCCCCACGGCATCGTGTTGGTCGGCGGTGGAAGTGGGGCTAACATGTCTCGGTCAGCCTCGCTTGCAGTGTCATCGTCGCGCAGTTTTAACGTCGACATGGCTGCAACAAAACAAACAAAAAATTATAAAATTTCAATTTTTTTTTTAAATTATAAAATACTTACTGCCGCATAAATCACCGAAAACGTAATAGCACTGTTCTGAAAAAGTGATCTTGTTGACAGTGTGACGAATGAAATGCCTTTTGAGCATGAGACTAGCGTATTTGCGAGCGTCGCGCCGATCGGAGAAGCCATCGACGTGCGAGAACAGCCAATCGACCACGTCGGAACCGATGAACGCGTTTGGAATCGTGATTTTCAGCCACAGTCGGTCCCGCACTTCGAGACCCGAGTCGGGGGCCGCCATTGCCTTTACTATGGTCAACATGTCTCCACTGGCCGTCAGGTGCATTTCCTCGTAATGTCCTATAAAATTGATAAATTCAAATGTAAATTTCAGAAATTTAATTTAATTTTTTTCTTTTACGTTCTGATTCTGGAATGGAACTGTTAATGGAAGAGCTAGTAGAGGTTAAAGTAGTCACGGACGACGGGCGTCCTGGGTAATCTCCTCTCATAGCTGCTGTATGCGCGACCCAAGCACCGGGATCGATCGGCTTTACAGGTTCCCGTCTAGGAATCGTGAAGTAAGCTTTCGGGTTCGGATCCCAGCACTTGGCAACCACCAACTTTATTGGTCTGTCAAAAAACAAATACATTTACAGTTAAAAAAATAAAATAAAAAAATAAATTAAAGACTAACCCAGGCTTCTGAACGACTTCACGGAGAACTCGCACCGCATCGTCGTTGCTCATATTTTCGAAATTCATGTCGTTCACCTGAAGAATCATGTCTCCAGGTTCGATGCGACCATCTAAGGCAACGGCTCCTCTGAAGAAAAAATAATTGAAAAAAATTGAAGAAAATAAAATTTATGATTTTTTTTTTTTTTTTACCCTTTCATAATGGATCCGACGTAAATTCCACCATCGCCACCCTTGTTGCTTTGTCCCACGATGCTGATTCCGAGGAAATTCACCGTGTCCATGTTTAGTGTGACTGTGATGATGTTCAACGACATGGTCGAATCGGTTATGCTGCTAAATGAAGATGTCTAGGAAAAAATTAAATTAATTAATTAAATTAGAAATATTTTGTAAACGCTAAAGAGCGAAATGGTACAACTGCAAATTGATCAATTCGCGAATTTGCGAAAATAGCTAATAATCTGCTTGTTACGTACAATTGCGTTATCAAAACGGTTGTACGTTTTATTTACTATAAGTAGTTATATTTATCGACGAGATAAGACGAATGACGATGCAAGCTATTATTGGTTCATCAGTATGACATGACCAGTTCGGGGAATTATGAAAGGAGGAGTTTGTTGCAATAGATAATTATTGTAAAGAAAATTAAAAAAATAAATTTCGAGAATTATCAATTTGCGGTACAATTATTTTAAAAATAAATCCCTAAATTCGCTAAATAAAATGTTATTAAATCTAAAATTAGCGAATTAGCATTTCGCTGCAAATCGTGCGCCCCGAAATTAAATATAAAATATATTAATTAAGTAATTTTACTCTGCTCATCGGCGGTAGTCGATGTTTGCGACGCCGTCGTCTGTGCCGCGGATGAATTTTCGAAACGCTGCTTTGTTCGGTAGTCGATGAGATTCTGCTAGTCGTATCATCTTCTGAATCTAAGAAACTAGTCGTATCAATTTCGCTACTCATCATCGACGACGATTCGTAGCCGTGACTGTTGCGATGTCGTTCGTGCTTGTTGTTATGTCCATTTAATCTAAAACCTGCATTAAAAAAAATTTAAAATTACCACAACTTTCAAGAAAATTTATTTAAAAAAATTCATACCTTGGTCATCTCGATATAACTTTTCACGATGAGAATTTATTCTATGTCCGTGACGGTCTGTATCATCAAAAAATAAATTAAAAAAATTAAATATCAATTATAAATTTCTCGAATGAAATACCTCTTCGAGTACTGAACGCAGATTCCGTATCAGTACACGTAGACTCGTCCAAATTGCTACAACTGTTTTGAATGATATTCGCACTAAATAAATAAAATTCGTTAATTTAATTTAACTTAATGAAAATTTGTTATATTACTGAAAAGAGGGCGGTCGACTGTCACCGATTCCTCCAGTCCTTTCTAAAGGCACGCGCATCCCGGAATTTACAACGCTGTCGGCACCTTGTGAAGTCCCATCGGACACATTGCTACCATCAGTCGACACCAACTGGAAAATAAAAATTAAATTTGTTAAATTCAGTTAATATATAATTTTTAATTACAGTTGAAACTCGTTAGTACGAAGATGTTGATAAACACGAATCATGTATTAAATTTTTTTAAAAACAAATCTCAAAACCATGTAAAGGGTTAAATGTAATTTCTATTTTTCAAATTTAAAATGTAAAATAAAAATTTCCTAATGAAACTGCAATTTTTATTTAAATACTCGTTAGTACGAAAAAATTTCGCATTAACGAGTATTCTCTTAACACGAAAAACTCGATAATACGACATTTGCTCATTCGTACTAACGAGTTTCGACAGTAATTTATTAATTAAATTTTTTTTAAAAAAAATTTTTAAATTAAAAATTCGTTTGTTTACATAAATTAAATCACAAATTCAATATTTTTATTACCCATGAAACGACTCTTCCATTAAATAAAGGTAATTTCGCTTCATCGTCTACAATTTCTTCTTTGACGACCCTTGAAGAAAATATTCAAATTAATTCCTGTTGATTAAATCAAAGTACTGCAGCACTCACCCGAAATCATCGTCCATAGACTTGAAGAAGAATTTGTAGGTAGGTCGATTGAGGAAATTTTTGAAGTCTGCTAAAGTTACTAAATTGGGTGTTACGGGAAGTTTGACTAAATATGGCGTTTCTTCGTCGTCGATGTGATAGATCACTTTGGTTTCCTCCATCTCGGAGGGTAAATATTGGTCAAACTTCCTTTTCTTTATACGATCATCGACAACAAACCCGCAGCAGTAATGGCGTCCTCACACAAAATGGCAACTCGTTAATTATTCTGCCACTAGAGGCGCTGCATGTAAAAATGTAAACAACTCAGCCGCTATTTTTAAAATTCAGTTTATATTTTCTTTTTTTTTTATATATAAAGTATAATAAAATGTTTGCAACGTAATGCTAATATATTTTATTCGTCTGTTTATTTTACATTTAATGTAACCAGGTTAAATTAAGTTCTTTTAAATATATTACTCAGTAGGACTTGACAACAAACATTCATTTCTTTCTATCATTTTAAGAATAATATTAATCCAAACATTTATGATTTTTTTTTCTAAATTTTAGGAATACTATTAATCTTCGGCACCCGAGTGCGCTTCTAAAATTGCTTCGAACGAAAACGGCAGGAAAGCGTAACCAGCGCCACTATAAAATTTATTTTGAAACTCGACCCTAAGTGTTCAAAAAAAAAATAATTAAAATGTCAATAAATTTAACTCAAAATATTTTTTCATTACCAGTGCAAACGCAATCCGTGCAAAAACGCACTTAATCCTTCCATGACGAGAAGAACGCTAATTGTGAGCACGGCCCAAGCGGCAAAAATGGGAAACATCAAGAATGCGCCGGCATAACCACTCATGCCCAGTGGAATGTGCATCACCATGGACCACAACACCTCCGACAACTCTGCAAAATCAATACGGTTATAGTATTAAATGACAAATTTCTACTGTTTAATACTGACGGGAATGAGCCAAACTCAGAGCCCAAAGTCGCAAATACGAGGCCGTGTTGGAAATGCAGCCCAAGCAAAACTCGATCGTATGAATCGATTGATTTACTGCCAGCTCGGCAATATCGAATGGCGGTTCTTCCGGTTCCCCGCCGTAAGATGTAGGAGTTTCGCTCACGGCCATACCATCGGCTTGTTGTTGCTGTTGACCGTTTTCATCGGCTGGCGGCTCTGCATTGTGACTATTCACATGCACCGAATTCTAAAAAAAAAAATAAAAATAAAATCTTAAAGTAAGTCGTTAAAGATTTATACAAACCATAGTTGTATGTTTCTTTTTGTGCTGCTTAAATATAATGTAGGGTTTGACGATTAACATCCATGGAACGCAAGCGAGCGCAACTATCAAAAGAAAACTTTGTAAGATGGGCTAAAAAAAAAAAAATTAAATTAATTAAATATAAAAATTTATTACAATAAGAAAATAAATTTTACTTGTCCATCGTAAGAAGGTCGTTGACTGCAAGGAACCGTGGTTGGGTCGGGATATTTGATGAGAAACATGTTAATTAACGTGATCAACAAACTTGGAGCGCAGTCGGTTTTGGTGGCATCGTAATAAACCCATTTCCAGAAAACCAAAATGACCAAATAACCGAAAGTTAAGTTCAAGAATAACAGTTGAGGGATGAACTCGCAGTAGATGTTGATCTTTTTGCGAAAGTATCTGAAAAAAAGATAAACAATTTTAGAGAAATTAAGAGATGAGATGTGATGAGCAATTCACGTGTGATTCCAGAAGCCGAGAGCGACGCCAAACGTCATTTGAAAGACGCCGTAAACAATGGACATCTTCATTTTGTAGGAGTTGAGGAACTGGAGCTTGTTGCTCGATACTTGCCACGCCGGATCGATGCCAAAAGGGTATGGCGCGCCGTAAAAAAAAGAATTACTCGAGGCGTTCAACTGAAGAGCCTTGTTTTCGTAAATTGTCGACGCACTGCGAAAAAAATAATAATTTAATCAGTTTCATTATGTGAAAAAAAATGTTGTTAATCACTTGTAGTCCGGATACCAAGACGAGCCGAAAATGTTCATCGACTTTGAAAAAATGTCGTTATAGATGAGACCGGTGTAGATGGAAAAAGCTCCCATTAGAAGAATAATGTATCGACCACCAAAAAGCATGATCCAAATCTCGTCTTCTATTTTCTTGGCGATCAATGATTTTTCGCACAAAACCATCCACAGTGCGAAAAGAAACATGATCAATCCGTGACCGGCGTCGCCAAACATGACGGCAAACAAAAATGGGAATGTTATGATGGAAAACGGAGCTGTAAATGAAAAATTATAATTATTTATGTGAAGGGGAAAAAAACAATTTAAATGCGTTACTCGGATTGACTTCTCGATAATTAGCGACACCATAAGCATCGACTATCGCTTGAAAAGCTTTGGTGAATTTATTAGTGCGGTTAAAAGTCGGTGGCTGCTCTTTCGAGTCCATCCTGTTTAAAATGGGAGTTAAATTGCTCCCGCTTCTCTCCTACGAGTTAAAAAAAATTGATTTAAATAAATTTGTGATTCAAATAATTTCAAATTATTTCGAATTTACAGTTCCGCGACGAAGGGCCAACTGAATCGTTTCTAAATCGGCCGAAGGACACCAGCATTCGGCGATCAAACATTTCTGCGTCACGTCCAAGTTGAACAGATTCAACGTGTGGTAAATGGCTTTGATCTTGCGCACTTTGACGAACCAATTCTTGATGTTTTTAGCGGCGGCCACCAACACTCTGTGGCGATGATCTTGAGTTTGCGACAACACCTGGCATTCAAAATCAAAATATGCATTTTAAAAATTTGTAAATCACAAGAAAAAAAAAAAAAAATTCAAACAAACAGTATTCAAATCCTCAATGCGAGTCATCACTCCAATCGCCATCTCTCGTCTATCAGCGGGAGTTTCAGGACACGGGTACAAAGTCGCTCGAAATCCCTCACAGATTTTCTTTACTCTGATCTTCAACTGGTCTCCTTGAAAGAAAATGATGAAAACGCTCTTGTTAACTTGATCGCCCTAGAATAACAAAATGAATCAAATTTTTTTTTTAAATCAAAGTTTTTATTTATTTTTGAATACCGTAACAGCATCTTCCAGTGGAGTTTCTATCTCTGCTTGACGTAGAAACACGTTTCCTCTGCAAGCTCGCCACAGCATTCGTTCGAAAGCCGGTAAACGCTCACGCAGGATCACGCCGGCAACAAAACTGAAATTTCCATCGCATAATTATTCGAATCAAATCCTCTGGGCACTCGTTCGAGTCATACCCCAACTGCACAGGCGTCTGCTGGCTTTGCAACGCATCCTGATTAACAAGCGCTTTACGGGAACCCTCCATTGGAAGATCATTAGCACTCTGCTCTCTCTATCGTTAATTAATACAAATTGCAAATTTCTTTTTTAAATAAAGCACCTTTAAAAATTTTTTCGACACAAATAAATTAAAAATAAATGAATGAATGAATTCCATGCAGCATTGCATGCAGGTAAAGAGCGAAAAATGACGGAAATCCTCGAACATCGAAACATGCTGTACGAAATAAACCTGAACTAAAAATAAACACGATTAAAATACAATGAAAAAACAAAAATAAATACATCAACATAATACAGCTTTTGTGATTGACCGTTTTGTTAAAATGACGAAAACGAAATTCGCTATGCTTAGATGTTTAGTCTTGTTAATGGTTAGTAAAGTGTTATAACAAAAATAAAGCAAAAACAAAACAAGGTGCCAGTTACATCTACACTAATTTGATTAGCAGAGTTCTAAAGTCCAACAACAGAGGTTCTATAACTACGAAAGTCAAAAGAATTTATTCAATTTTCCCCCCCAATATTTTTCAGTTTTAAATTCTCTTGACTTTAGATTTTCTATTTTTTCCCACTACGTGCGTTAAATTTATTTAGTTTTTTTTTTTTCCTTAAAAAAAAAAAAGCCGAACAAACACCCGTTTCGCATGAGGGTTTCTTCTCACCCAAGTTTCATGGCTTGACCACCGGCTCGAAGCCCCTCGTCACCTAGTAAGGCGGCGCTTTCTTCGGCCATGCTGGGATCGTGCATCTGGTGATGATATTCAACCTGATAAACAAACCATCGTTAATAACCACCGCAGATGATCCCTTAGTTTACCGAATCCGCGAAAAATTAAAAGTAAATAATATAAAATCAATTTCATGCGTCCCATGCAGGCTCGGGTAACGGGTTGTGTGAATCTGTGAGGTGGAAAAAAAATCAAATCAAAAGCAGGTGCTGTTTGCAAAGTAAACAGTGCATTTTGGGTGAAAATATAATCACAAAAGCTGATCCAAATTCGGTGCAAAATAAAAGATAGAAATCAACAAACCGCACCAAAGTAAACAAATGGGTAAAAGCTATCAAATCCATGCTCTAAATCATAAAAATAAATTAAAATAAGGATTAATTTCTTCGGTAAAATGCCAAATTTTAAGTCAGTTTTGGCAGGGATCTCTGCAGTGTTGATGGATTTGTTTATACAATTTTTTTAAAACTGAAATAAAAGCAAGAATTTGAAATATTTATCATAAATTTCAATCAATTTACCATCGCTGAAAAAAATATCCAAAAGTGAATAAATTTGTTATTTTTTTTTTTTTAAACACCAAATCCCTCGAAATTAATTTTACCTCGTCGAAAAACACTTGTGTTTTACGTAAAATGTGTTTAAGTTCAGTCAACTCCAAATAATTTCGTTTCAGTGCCTCGGCATTAGTGTTAACTTCTTTCAATTCGTTCTCCAACTTTTCAAATGTAGCCTAAAATAAATAAATAAATAAAAATATGTAACAATTCATTTCACAACAACAAAATAAACCTCCAAATCGATCATTTCCCTCGGCTGCGGTGCTTCTGGACTTTCTCCGGTGTCCAGCATCGGAATTTCGTCCCTCTTGATCTCTTTTTCCAAAAACCCTAAAGAAGAAAAAATTAATTACATCAGATATAGACAAAATTTGTTTTCGTATTCTGTAAACCTACGAAGTTTTCTCTCCATTTCGTCGCATCGACGGACTTCGTTGACAAATTTCCTTTGGAATGCATTTACGTCAGGATTTAACTGAAATAATAAAATGTCGTTAATATTACTTCGATTTTCCTCGACGAGTTCTTCTGCGATTGCGCAAGATGCGGCCATTTGTAATGTCGGTCATATGATTTTTGTTACTTACATCTCTGAACTGAACGACGCCTAATTCCCCCAATTCTGAAACGCAGGCATAAGCTCCTTCGCTTTGTAGAAACAACTGGCACAAAGCCATTTCTTCGCTGCGAAATAACGAACCCATTTTGGTCGATTTTTCTGTGCCGTGTTACGACAGTGTTACTTCGCCCTTCCCAGACGACTCGTCTCGTCGGTTCGCTTTAAAAGCTTTATTTATCTGACGCTAGGTGGCATTACTGAAGAGAGAAGATATTTA
>JAQFZP010002727.1:0-12513 GCA_034695745.1 Geophilus truncorum | reverse complement strand
TTTTTTTTTTTTTTTTTATTTTTTTTTTTTTTTTTTTTTTTTTTTTTTTTTTTTTTTTTTTTTCAGTTTTTTCAAATTTGTTTACGTAAAATTTAAAAATCTGTTGCAATCTTGCAATGTTTTTTGTTCTTCCTGTTTCAGATAATAAAAATGTTTAACAATCGTTTGGTTTTTGTTGTAATACAATACGTAACCTCATTGTTATTTACACAAGTTTCTAAAAAATGTCGCTAGCTGTCAGAGCTGATGCGCTGAGTTGAATTTTTTGTTTCGTGTTCCTTTTTGGTTTTTCTGTTTTTCACCAAATATATTTCAATAAATAAGTGAATTAGAAATAAAATGCTAAACATATTTTATAATGTATATAAATTTACACGAATTTAATGATAATTATTTTTTAAATATCTTTTACACAACTGTATTGATAAATTAAGTTAACAAATTAAATGTTGCACCAATGCTAAAATAAAACAACAATTAATCAAGTATTTTTGTAAATATACATTTTTACTGATTAAGTGTAGTTGTTACAGCTTTAATCTAATTTAATAAAATTTACAATTATCAAAATTTGTTTTATTTCAATTAAGTATCGATATAAGTGATTTCATAGCACGTGGAATTTAAGAAATTAGTATCTATCACTGGAACGAGTCTAACGTGAGAAAGATCAATTTCCTTACTACTAATCACTTTATGCCACAATTCGATAAAATTAAAACAATAAATGCTAACGACGTTATAGCATTTACATTTTAACCCTTCAATTATTTCCTTTGCCAACGAACAATATTCATCTACAAAATCCGTAGAATAACCATCACTAAAAGTAGTTGTCAAATGAAGTTGATTTAGTCGAAAATCACGAAACATTTGGTTCAAACATTTGACCAGCGACAAAACACATTTCAGAAATCGACACTCGTCTATTTGAATCCGCAACAATTCAATCTGAAGTTTCTTCACGCAGTCCACAATATTTTCAACCGGCAATTCGTTACTTTCTATATCGACTATTAAAATTTGAAGGTTGGAGCAACGACTCAGCAAATCCCAAAATTGCGAGTCACAATTGGAATTGCAGTGGAATATGTACAAAGTGCGTAAAGAAGTCGAGCGTAACATGTGAAAATCGTTAACGAGTAGTTTTCTTAAAACATTAGATGGACAAACAAGAAGTTTAGGAGTAAGAGCCATTAAAGCATTTTCATCAACAACATTTTGGACTTTAAGTGCGTCAACGCAGTAATTCATCTCCATTGTGCCACTGCATTTTAAGTTAACATTTAGATACAACCAATCAAACTTTTTTTTCCCCGCATTCGTTAATTGATACAGATCCACGTCAAAGTTAAACATTTTGGGATTCTGTATTTCAAATCTTTTAATTTTCGGTCGATCGGTAACAGTGCGTACAAAATTATCCAAATCAGATTGGCAAACTTCGCATTCCAAAACTAACACCAGCGTTTCGACGACAGTTTTAGTAAGCAAAGTTTCGATTATTCGTAATTCATTGCCACTGTTGACAACTGCGAACAAACGAGATAAATTCGTTACGTTCAGTATTTTGTCATTCAATGCTCGATCCAGCACAGAATAGGCTGAGGGACCTATTAAATCCAAACAGCGTGATTGTGCCTCGATAGATGCAAAAGACGAAAATATATTCGAATTGCCGGTAACTTGAAATTCTTTCTTAAACACAAAATAAAGTTCATCAACTTTACACTGCTTATACGATAACAGAGACTTGTGAATATTTTGATCCGATCTAAATAATACCGCAAGATAAGGTAAAATGACGTCTGTTGGCAACGACACTGGTAAATCACTAATTAAAATGTATTTAACACGTTTGCACTTAATTCCGTATTTGATGACTTCTCGACACACGTCACTCGTGTAAAAATCAACGAGTTTATCCTCCGACATTCCAGTTGCTCCGACATTGTGCATTTTCAAGCGAGGAGAAATAAAGTCGAAAATATTTGGCAGCAGTTTCTTGATCGCGTCGATCGATCGACAGTTGGCCAACAAAGGCCACAACAAGAAAGAATTTGACGTAAAGGCGTAAGCGAAAGGTTTTAATCGCGTAAACAATTCCTCCAAATCGTCTCGAAGCAATTCGGTGAGAAATGGAAGCATCAGACTCGTGCCGTTGGTCCTTAGATAGTGTTTACCAATCAGTTCTATCGAATTCAAATCGAACGATCCGGTGGTTTTAAATTTGAAGAATGTCGAGAACGCGGCGAGATATTCGGCAGTGGATAAATGAAAAACTTGAAAGTAGTTTACCGTTTTGGACATCGAACTTTTCGAGTGACGGACGAGAAATCCGTAATTGTAAATGTCTCGTATAAATTCAGTGTCGTCGAATTGTAAATCATTCTCGAATATTTTTCGAACGCATAATTTCCCAAATTCGCAAATTTTCTTCCGTATTTGCAAACTCTCTTTCCTAGTAAATCGTGAAAGATTTACACAAAATGCGTCAAATTCAGGATCTATTTCGTCACCGAGTTTCGATAGACTGCACTTAATCATGCAATTGCACAGTTTCGAATACAAATCTGCTCTAGTTGAAATTTCTCCAATCTCTTTTTGTGACTCTCGAACAACTGTCAAAAGTACGAGTAATAATGGCGAATCGAACAATTTCAACTGTGGCTTCAAAGTGATCATTATTTCAGTTGCCGTCGTCTCCGACATGAACTTTAACAGAAATTTCTCTTTGTTGTCGTCGTTTTGAATTCCTAATATTTCTATTTTTTTGTCGTGAAACTCTTTCCTACCGCTGAAAGGTCCATACAATTTCGAACTTTCGAGTATTTCCAGTCGAAACAAACTAGTTCTGCACAAAACGATCACAGTGGCGTCGCTGTACTTCCGTTTGAAGAGAATTTTCAAAATTTCTTCTCTGTTCTCCGAACTCAGTTCGTCCAATCCGTCCAGCACGAAAAGCGTCTCTTTGGAGTTGTTTTTTACCACGTCGACAATGTCGCAGTTCTTGGGAAGATCGCATCTCTTTCCTAAAGTGTTAATTGCTCCTTCAAAATTTTGTCGATAAAATTCTCTGCAAGATAGCATCAACAGTAGTTTGAATTGTCCACAGATGTACGTTTGATCTTTTGCCCAATCGTAAGCGAGTTTAGTTGCCAGTGTTGTTTTTCCAAATCCAGGTTGAGCTTCGATCAGAATTCTTTTCGGTATTTTATCTTTGACTTTGTCGAAAATGTCAGTAATTTCAATGGGTGTTTTGGACTCGTTTTCGTCCATCTGTAGTTCGATGAAGTACTCGTCGATGTCTAAATCGTGCCCTTCCGTTATCCAAGCTGGTTTTGGCAGCGTGAAATCCAGATAAATTTGTTTGAGTTTTGATCTCAAAGTTTCTATAGGATCGACGTCGTTCTGGTTCTGAGGCATTTGCGTTGCATCGCTTCCAGCTAATAACATTGCAATTAAAAATTAATTTATTTTAAATAAACTTATTTAAATTAAATTTGGTCATTACCTTGTTCTTCTGGTACTGAATTTTGTGACGTTGGATTGTTAATTGTTTGGTTTAAATAAACTGTGTCAGCTTTATTAATAATGGTTCCACTATCACCTTTTATCATGTTCCCCATTATTATTGTATTACTGCAAATAATAAAAAAAATTGTTGCTAAATCAATTTCATGTTAGATAAGGTATTTGTGACACAACTATCTTATCAGACATGAGTAGAGCATAACTCGTTCGCAGCTTTTAAAAATAAATTGAATTTGCCAGAATGATACTTACAATACTTTAAACAAATGTAGATGATAGTTGGTTCTTGACTAATCACTTCGATATAAAGCTGAAGTTGAAAATTTTGAAGTACGGTAGTCGTTTGAGTCTGGCAAGCAAATTATTAAATACAATTAGTTTTGCCTAGTCTGATGAAGACACGTACTGAGTGTTCACAATTCAAAGGCAAAGTGATAACTATTCACGTGATTTTCTTATCGTTTTATGTGATATGAAATAAGAAAAAACACAATTTTACAATTGATTAATTATCTAAAATAATATTTATTGCACAATTTATTCTTAACATTATTTTAAGTACGTGCATTTATTTGTAGTTCATCTCTCGCAACAACTTTAATTCTGTTAAATAATGTTGATCCAAATTATAATTCACATATTCATTTTTAATACTGGAAAGAACCGAAATGAATATGAAATTTTTTTATTTTCAGTTGCTTCATGTAACAAATTTTCTATTATCTTGTTTACACAATTTCTACTTTAATTATTTGATTAAGCTTCTCAAGGCTTTGATGAGAACGAATTCTCTCCCTTTGGTGTGCACAGGCACTTAATTTGCAAATTTTTGAATTTTTATTTTTAAATTTGGATTTTAATTAACTACACCAAAACGGTCCGATAAAATTTCCGTCTTCCTTTTGGTGAGAAAAGGCACTTACGGTAATTTGCGAATTTTTAAATTCGAATTTTAATCAAAAACACCAAAACAGGTTGGAAGGTTTTACTTTCTTTAGAGCTATTTAATTGTAGATTCTGTACAGGGTTCTACAAAAGGAGAATGGCGGAATGGCAAAAAATTCAAAAAAAGCAATTTAAATGATAACTCTTATCGTAATACCGCAAATGTTTACCCCACAATAACAAAATTCAACTCCCACTATCCCCAAACTTTACTCCGCAACCCCAAACTTTACACCCACAGCCCAAAATTCAATCCCCACTGTCTCAAACTTTATCCATCATTATCCTAAACTTCCATTCTTTCAATCTAATATTCAACTAACATTATTAAAATATTCAAATGTTTATACTTAACCACAATTACACAAATATAATTTCAAATAATCAAATTATGTTTGTATAATAATGAAGTTGTAGGCAGTTAAATATTAGATCACTTTTCAAAACACCCACAACACCCACAACATGTGCCTAGTGTATTTCTATGTAATGAAATACATTAAATGGCTGTAAATTAAAATAAAACTACAAAGAATCAGTTTAATTGCCAAAAAAACCCAGATATAATTATTTTATACTCACAAAAATCACTACATCACTAGCTTACTCTTTGCCATGTTTACCTCCAAGTTCGTAAGATTACGTTCCGGGTTTTATGGTTTGAGACACAATAACCAGGTTACCTGAAAGTAGTTCCTTATATCATCACTACATGTAGGCTAAACAGCAGTTGAAATTGCACTGTTTGGTGTGCGTTCGCAAGAAAGGAGTGTGCGCGAGCGTTGCTTATCCCATTATTATTAGCGCAAACGTGGAAAAATGGATTTAAAAGAAGGTTATTAAATAAGTTTATTTAAGATTTAAAATTACACTCATGGCAAACACCTTGTGGTGGGATGTGAAGCTCTCCTTGTTAGTAATGTATAAGTTAGTATTTGATGATGTAGTGAAGAACACAAATGATCTGTTTCTTCTAAAGTGCTATAATGTGAATGTGAAATAAGAGATAATTGGATGTCATTTGTTAATATAAGGTGACATGACATGATTTTGTTTATTGTTTATGTAGTGTTTCTAACAAAACAGAATAAATCTTCATGCTCTTATGATTTTTAAGAAAATTGCTTTCTTGTGTATCACATTCATTCCTCAACAGAAAAATGACCCAAGTTAAAAAAAAATAATATAATAGCGATGGTCATGCAGGGACATATTTAGATCTTTGAGCACCTTGTGACGGAAACCTAAATAAAACAATAAGACAAGTCTAAATATGACACAATGACACGTGAAAATAATTCACAATTCCAAAACTACAAAACCACCAACAACAAAAAAATCTACGAATCCAAGAAAAGTCAACAAAAATGAAATGAAATGAAGAGCAAAAAACCCCAAATCACAAAAAAAGCTAAACAGGAAAATAAAGAATAAAGAAGTGAAGAAATAAGAGTAAAGATAACCAATCCTTCAATCAGGGTTAATGTTAGTGTTAGAGAAGTGAAAAAAAAGCCAAGAAAGAAAGACGTTGCCCCAGTACAAAGAAGAACAGAACATCATTAATAGGAGTCATTCAAAACGTTTAAACAACATCAGGGCGCTAATGAAGATAGCGTCTTTTAAACTTTATAATGGCTTTGGTCATCTCATTGCTCTACATGAGAAGGTCGTCGATGACCTTGACCTATTTGTCAGTACTGAAATTAGATACGACGAAGGTAAGCAGCTGCATATGCTTCATTTTAATCATACCACTCATTTTATTTATTATTTAGACTCAGTGAAGGAGTTCATTTTCAGCGTCAAAGTCTACTCTTGGTAGACACACTTCGGAAACTTAAACGAACCAATCATCGGCGCAAGACGAGCTAGAAATTAAATTGGACGACGAACTAACCAAACGCCTAAAAGAAGAGGCAGATGACAAACAGAAACGACTTGAAATACAACAAAGTCGTCACGATGCATTTCAACAACGACGAATGGTCGAGGAAGACCGTCTTCACCTTCCGAATGGCGGCACCCCAGCAGATCGTCAACTATTAAGAGAACAGCACAGGTAATGAAAAAATATTTTTTTTTTTAAATAGGCTAAGACTAAGTTGTTACATAACTTACAGTAAATGGTAAATGATGACGTCGTGCCGTGAAAATAAACAGCCCTAACTAGACCTCACGGCAGACTTTTAGATTTAAAATAAGATACCGGTACAGTAAAAAAAATCGACATTAACATCTTTAATTTCAAACAAGGATTGATTAGTGAGATAGGGCTTATGAAGTTGAAAAAGGACATCAAGATCTATTCAGACAGCCAAAGTGCAGTCCAAATGTTATCCCATGGTATTCAAAAGAGTGGTTCAAAGTACCTCAACAGAAAATGTTACTATGTTAAAGAAACAATTGAAAAAGAAAAGTTATCAGTTAAACATATTCCTACAAGTGAAATGAGAGCAGACTTTCTAACTAAAAGCTTTGCAGATATCAAGTTTAAAAACTGTTTAAAAATGATAAACCTTAATAAGTTAAGAAAGAAATATTTATTGTGTTGTTTAAAAGTTGAAAAGTTATATTTGAATATTGTTGTTAGTAAGATAAGTTAAAGTTAAAGAATTAAAGAAAAAAATATATTATCTTTAATGGAGGAGTTTATAAAGTATGTTAAAGAAAATATCCCGCATCCCCAACAGAAAATAAAGTGAAGAAAGAAGAGTAAAGATAACCAATAAAAGTCCCTTAAGTCAGAGCTAATGTTAGTGTTAGAGAAGTGAAGAAAAAGCCAAGAGTGAGAGAGAAGAAAGAAAGATGTTGCCCAGAGCAAAGCCGATGCTTTACTGATTTAATAATGTGATTAGATTTGCAAAGAAAACTCTTAACAATAGTCATGGATTTGATACATCACATCATTATAAGAAATAATTAGAAAGGATGATATAATAAGAATGAAAGCATACAACAACAATAGGCACATGCTAAAAGGCTTAAACTAGGCACAAGTGATAAGCTTAAATGTATAGAAGAATTCATAACCTTAAATCTAATCTAAACACTAAAATGTCTATTAAAACTTTATTTAGACTTCCAAATACGACGCCATGCGAATTGGTTTTGACGCACATTGTTGACCGATTGTCTAATTTGGTCAAGACACCGACGCCATTTTCCCAATTGCAGTGCCGCAGTGGCGATACGATCTGTATCGATCAAAACTACTAAAATGTTCGTGCCCAAATACAATTTAAAAATTATTTGCACCTGAATAATGCAACCAATGGTGCTTCTAAATAATTTAAAATGTGCACCTAAATGCAACCACAATTTAACTATGACGCCTAAATAAAATTAGAGGTTTACTAACTATTACTTACTCCAATCTTCAGACAACAATGCTTTCTTCTCTCTCTCACTCTCGATTTCTTGTAATCCCACACTACCGATACAAAATCTTACAAAAAAAAATGAGTTAAAACAGCGCCATCTATGGTCAAAATAGTAAATCAAATGAAACAAAACAACAAAAAACAAATAAGGAAAAATTAAAGAGAAGCTGCAAGAAGTGAGGCCAAGCCAACCACGACGGTTAGGGGAACTAAAATAATAAAAACGTTACTTGGTGAGAAGTAATCATTCGAACCCTTTCTTTGTTGGCAGCGACATCGTCGACGACTATTCCCGGATACAAGTCTCTCTCTCGGAATCCGATGTCTGATTTATCCCATGTCGCAGCTCATAGCGCAGTACGATCTTCTTCCATGAAATGAGTGGTCAATAAAATACATTTTCCGGTTCTGTATTCTTGTAATAAATCCCAGGTTGCACTTCGCGTTCTTGGGTCATACCGGAAGTCGGTTCGTTTAACATCACAACCTGAAATATTCCCTAAAAAATCACATTATAAATATTTTATGAATTGTAAATAATTTGAATTACATTTGGTCGACCAATCAACGCAATTCCCAAATTCAACTTCCGTTTCATTCCCCCTGAAATTTTTCTTATCCCGAATCTGCAACTTCGCATTAGGTCGTGAATTTCTTTCTTCAACTCTTCTTCGAGTTTATTTTCAACTACCAATATTAAATTTAAATAAATAAACATCATTTCCGGTTTTCAAAAATTATTTAAAAATTTAAAAATTATTTTTCCGAAAAACTTGAAATGTTCTTCGATCGATCGTCAGTTGGTCAAACAACATGTTGTACTGCGGACATAGTCCCAAATCTTTCCACGCCGCGTCGATTTCGGTGCGAATGTTTTTCAATGGAATGCGACGCGGTTACTGTTGAGGGATCAGAGTATCAAACGTCATTGTGACAGATTTGGTAAATTTTAATTTAAGAAAAATTAGGTTTTTGATTTTAATTTTTTTTTCTGTTTATATTTCACTTGATTTGACTCTTTATTGTATGTTTACCTAACGTAATTCATCAATCCTCAGACTTAGCAGCTTTAGAAATGGCTGTGCGAGTTGAGAGAGTCGTAAAAGTTGATTTTATGTATAGAATGTAGCTTTGAATCAAATATGCTGTTTTTTAAATCTATGACGTGTTCTGATTCTGAGTAAATATAATGGATTAAGTGATGAGGAATAAATTGTGAAGTAAAGAGTTTGAATTTAATATGATTTGTAATATTATAGTGGATAAATTTAGTCGATGTCATGAGGAACTAACGTGATCTGGTTGACATGAGTGTATGTACAGTACAAGTAGTGTTGAATGGGAGGTGTGATTATTTAAGGTTGACAAAAACGTCGAGGCAGACGTTTCACCCCTTTTGTGAGGTATTTGCTTTCATGAAGAATTTGGCTCTTTGCCCTCATGATTGTTTACTTGCTTTTTTGGACAGAACCAAAGGTTTGAGGACGGGACATGATTCCTTATTTATCATCAAAACTCCGCCACATTCTAGACCGTCAACGGACACGCTGCGTCGCTGGATAAAAAAGATTTTGTCGGCAGCTGGCGTTAATTCAGCTGTGTTTACAGCACATTCAGTCCGTTCGACATCTACGAGCAAGGCCAGTCAATCACTGCCAATTGATGTTGTTTTACGGCAAGCCGGTTGGAGTTCTGCCGCTACATTTGCCCGTTTTTACAAAAAGCCAATTGTAAATGCTCTTTTTCAGAAAGCTGTATTAAGTTAAATTACTTTCTTTTCTGTTTGGAAATAAAAATGTTTCTATGATTAAAGAAAAATTTTTTATTTAGCATTTTCTTTGCGCTCTGAAGTCTCCTCACTCAGAAAACAAGAGGGAAATATGCAGAAGGAAAAGTACTTTTCCCTTTGCATGTGACAATTTTCCCTAATAGTGTGGTAATTTACCACACTATGCTACATTTTTTAAATTTTCCTTTCTTTAGAGTATGCCAAATCATCCTTTTTACACACATAAAGGGAAGTTTTACACCAGGAATTTCTGAGTGCTGTTATTCCGGAAGACGACTGAGGTAGAATGCAACATTGGCCGATCGGAGTGAAGGCCAATGAGTATTCTGCCAAAGGAGTCTGGAGGAATAACAGGATCCCACCCACATCCACCCAAGATAAGTTTTATTAATTTTTTATTTAAATTTTTAGTTTTTTGAGGGTAGCAACCAAATTGCTGCTCTCAAGACTGACTGCTTCCGGTAGGTGCGTCATCTCTTGTTATTCCTCCAGACTCCTTCGGCAGAATACTCATTGGCCTTCACTCTGATCGGCCAATGTTGCAATATTACAGACATATTCATCTGGAGTTAAAGGGGTTAGATACCCTTGCATTGCTAGTTTTGATCGCTAGATGGCGCCACAATTTTATATAAAAATCAGTGTAAAAGGTTTTGGTACTTTTTCTCAATAAATACTTAAATTTCCCGGCTATCCCGACAGTTACGCCACTGTTTGTAAGTTACTTAATAATTTATTTAGATATGAGGACTGTAATCAAAGGTAATTCAAAGCAAAGTTTTAAGTTTAATTTTGATACTTTAATAATATTTCAGAACACAAAGAAGATGAAGTAAAAGCACATAACAGTTCAGTCGATAACAGAAGAATTAAAGAAATGGATTCATGTATAAAAGGACATTTATTCTGCAGAACGACAAACAGAAAATAATATTGGCATGTCATTTTAACAATTAAGATAAGAACGGTTATAAGTTCTCTTGTTTTAATAAGGATTGGTGTTGGAATTACTATTACTATATTTTATATAAAAGTGTTTATTTGTGTTTGTTTAAGTGTTTGAATTTGTGTTTTGTTTTTTGTCGACATTATCTCATCGGGATTTTTATCTCAATCCACGAATTTGAACCACAAATAATCCGACACGTTGTTTACTGCTTAAAACATTTATTCAGACTAATTCCAGTTCTTTTTAAGAACGAATACAATCTCTCCTATGATGTGCACAGGCACTAAAGCTCAGAATTCAATTTCGAATTCATTTTTGATCAATGACATCAAACGATCAGAAGCAGTTTTGAAAAAATAATAGCATTATTGAGACTCTGAAATGTAACTATAGTTTCTCGTGAGAATTTATATTGTACGAGCATATGAGGAACAAAAGTGAACTGTCCCTTATAGAATGCTATAACAAGTGTAATGAAGATGAGGATAAATTGATAAATTCAATGGAGGAAATGATATTGAGGAGCAAAAATTAGTTATTTCTAAGTTTTTTTTTTTTTACCAGTAAAGATAGTTTGTATTTATATTTTGTATTTTATTGTATTTGTTTATAATGTAAAGTCATGAATGTGGATACTTAAAATTTACAAAATAAAATTAACATACAGTATATCTAATTTATAATTTCTAATTTCTAAGTACAGAATAAATCTGTGCTTCTTATCATTTCAAACAGGATAGGTGTGGATTCTATTGACCATTCCAGCCTTAAATTTCCATCCAAAAAAAGCAAAAGGAGAATTAATAATGTGCTTAAGATGCTTCAAAAAGAAATTACTAAAAGTGCCAGAGAATTAAAAATTAAAAACTAAATTTAAAAAACCCAAGAGAGAGAAAAGAAAGAGATGTTGCCTCGAGTAAAGCCGATGCTTTACTGGTTTAATAATGTGATTAGATTTGCAAAGAAAACTCTTAACAATAGTCATCGATTTGATGCATCACATCATTATATAAGAAACAATTAGAAGATTGAGTCAACAAGAATGAAAGCATGTGACAACAATAGGCACATGCTAAAAGGCTTAAATTAGAGTAAGTTCATATTTAGAATCTTAAAATTAATCTTATCGTTAAATTTTAAAACGATTTACCAGTAATTTTACGAAATTTAAATAAATAAATATATAAATAAATAAATAAATAAATAAATATTTACGATTTGGTGACGAAAAGCGAGAAGAGCATCGAACTGCCAACGATAACCAACGTTGACTAAATACTAAAATAATTTAAAATTGATATTTTGCACCACCAAAAGTAAATTTTTTAATTTTTTAAATTTTTACCTTTGATTTATCCTTCGTGATTCTGATATTGATGAATTATGGTGTCGCCAAAATCGATGAGAAGATCTTCAGTGAACGTCGTAGTTTTGCCAGCGTCATTGACTTTAAAACAAATTCCGTTTTCGACGCCGAAATTCAATCCGTCGACTGAATTAAAAGCCCCGAAGTTATTGGTCAAATCGCGACCGATCAGATAATCCATCGGTGCATCACCTAGTGTCGATTTTCAATATTACAAAATATAAACTTCTTATTTGAAAATACGATTTTTTCGATACCTTCTTTCTCACAAATCCGGTTTTTTCTGTCAAAGTCTTTCTTCAAACTATAGTTCACGTCCTTTAAAAGAGATCTCTTTCTTTGCAATAATTGAGGAAGTTGCAATGTTGCAAAAGTTAATTGTATTTGTTTTACTTGTAACTATAGCTGCATTCGTTCACCTTGTAAGCGGGTGCGTCCCGCGGCTGCATTATTGCAAAGTGTAATTGTTTAAACTAGTTCAATAAAAGATTTCAAGGAGGAAACATCGTGTCTTTATTGCTCTCTATGATGACCGCCCAAGGTGACCAGG
>JAQFZP010002726.1:0-12517 GCA_034695745.1 Geophilus truncorum | reverse complement strand
AACTTCCAAACACCTCTCAAGTCAGCTGTGGCTCTGTAGCTTCGTAAAACACGTGACGTAATAGGCCAAAGACAACAGTACCACATGCTGGTGGACTTAAAAGTTTTGTGAAAACAAAAAAATCACGAGTTTACTTCATGACACAACAGAGCATTTAATTGGAAATTTTCTATTTACGAATTTCAGCGCACATTTTTATGTGCAAGTCAATTGCTTTGAACTGCGTGTGCCAGTCAAGTATGGAAATTTAAAGTAAAACTTTTTCATAGTTTTGCCTACAGGGACGCAAAATGGCAAGAGTTAAACTTAACAGAAAAAGCGAGTCTGGCGACGAATGGCTGGACTCACAGGGTTATTATCGAAAACCAATAGCAAAGGATGGCTCGTGTCTATTTAGGGCTGTTTCAGAGCAAGTAAGCAAAAGTAACACTTTTAACTGCGCAGTTTTTTTTTTTAAATTCGGTTCCTCGAAGCTGCCATGTGCCTCGTTTACCATGCTTTTTCACAAAATTACCTCGTAACAAAAAGTGCACTTAATTTTTCAGATAAAGCGCGAAAAATTTGATTGTTTTAATTTAAAAATGAATGAAGAATTCTAGAAAATTGACTCTTGTGTCTCAAACTTTAAAAAAAAAATGCAATAAAGATAAATTGCAATTGAAAAATTATCAAATAATTATGAATTATTTTTTATTTTCCAGATTTTTGAAACCCAGGTTTACCACTTCAATGTGCGAAATGCGACGGTAGAGTTCATGGCCAGACATAAAGAAATTTTTGAAGATGTATTGGTGTTAATTTTTCCTATATCATATCGTATTTAAAACTAACACTGAAATTAAAACTTTATTTACGCAGTCTGTAGATGGCTACTATGACAGTTATCTGTGCTGTTTGCGAAATCCAAAAGTAAGTTCAACAATTTGCTTCACTCCGCATTTCGTTTTATTTACACGTGAATTTTATTTATTTAGGAATGGGGTGGACGACTGGAAATGAATGCCATGTCGCTCATGTTCAGGTATGGTATGATACTTCTTTTAACATTCTATGCCGCTTTCCAACTATGTCGCACTATCAAGTTACATAATAACTACTGTGTTTAAAATGTTGAAACAGCATGTTTACTAGTTTTTATCTAGCAAGGTTTATGGGATTTTCAAAAACAGTTCCTCGCTATTGCTATTTCCTGTATGTGTATTTACTAAAGATACGCGGCTTAAAAATAGTTTTAATATCTGATAAATCGGGCATAATTTGCTCGTTTTTAGCCGTTTTCCTCACGCTTTAGCACGTGAACACGCTTTAGCACGTGAACGCGCATTACGAACAGAAACGTGCACTTCAACAATGTTTTTATTTTGGTTGCCAATTTTAACACTTGGCATTCGTCAAAAGTGATTCTTCGAACGACAGCAGTTCGTTAGCCAAGACTTCTTTGCTACCGTGCTTCTTTTTTCTTCGAGCTCACACTTTTCGATTTAGAGGTTTTTTTGGCACGAAGATTGATTCATCTTTCTTTAGGTAAATTTTTGTCTGAAAAATATAAAGAAAAATGAGAAAATAGAATTAGAACAAATGAAAGGAAAAAAAGAACAAGATGGTGGCTGACGATTGTGGAAGTGAACGTTTGTGTGTTTGTAAACATAGAAAACAGGCTAGCACTGGTTTTAATCATTTCCGAGAATTGTGAAATATTAGTTGGTAGTGTGATATCAGTTGTAGAGCGGCCATTTCTATTCAGTGATAAGGGAAAAAAAAGTTGCTTAGAATTCGAATTGAATTTTATTTCAACAATAGGAAGGAATTCATCTTGTTTAAAGACGAAGAGAAAGTGAAATGCCAAGTAACCAATAATTACTTCGAAGACAAGGTAAATAAATAGGGAGGAAAAACAATAAATAAAATCGTGTCAATTTACCTGTTGCTGCTGCTTGAACTAAAACCAGAAGTAAACAAACGATCGCTACGATGTTAGAGCCATGAGCCCATGAGCGTTATTTTTTTTTCTGTTTTGTTCATTTATTTGGAAATGTTTATCGGTTAATAATTGTTATTATTTACTGTTTTCACTTAGATTCTGCTATATTGCACAGATAATAAGCATTACGATACTGTCTATCCCAAATCGTACTTGGAATCAGCCGCTTTTTGCCAGTGTAAGTGAAATATCCTGATTTAAAATCAAAATAACATGCAACCCATTTATTATTTCTCGTAAGTAATCTAAAAACGTGGTTTAGAGAGTTGTGATCTCGGTTTAGTATTTAAAATTTGCCAATCCAAAGCCAATTAAATGTAGGAACCAAAACTTATCGCTTTTAGTTTACGGGATTTTTAACTTGGGATGCATTGATTTGAAAGTGTTTATTTTTACATTTATTTATTTACTTATTGTATAAATATTTTAAAACAGCCATAGTTTACGACTTGTTATATAAAAACGTGTTTAATTTGGGAAGTGAAGTTGATTACGCGGTGGAGAAAATGCTTCATGATAAAGAATACGCGAAACAACGAAAGGATAGCAGCGCGAGCTACGATGGTTTATTCGATAAATCCAACAGTCCGTCCCCGGATTTTTTGCTCGAACCGTTGGAATTGGAGATTCAAGAACTTGAGGTAGACGTTTAAGCTGCATTTTCTCTCAACTCTTCTTAGAAAAATTTCTTCTGTCAGGATGGGGGTGGTGAAGGTTCTGAAATACGACGTGCGCTCGCCAGAGGGTTTCCGCCATTTCCATATAAAGTTGCCAAAGCTTTAGATCGTGATATCTACAGAAATGTAGAACTGGATGTGTGGAACGAACAGAGAAAAAGTACGTCTTTGTTTATTTTCATTTCTTTTCTTTTCTTTTCTGTTTTTAATTGAATTTTATTTTGTTTTCGTACTTAGAACTACTTTACGAACCTGGTGCTAAATGTTTAGTTCGTTACGACAAGGATAAAACCGAAATGTATAATGCACACGTTCAGGAAATAGATACGGATAATAAAACAGTCACTGTTTACATCGAAGAGTTGGGACAGAAGTATGGAATATCGTAGCTGTTTTTTGATATTTTTTAAGATTATTTAAGTTTTAATTTTATATATGTTTTTTACAGGCAGACTTTGGGGATCGATTCTCTCGAACCTCTTCCTGCATCGCCCCAAAAAACTCATTGGACCGGGCCTACTAAGCCATTTAAATCGGCATGCGGTTATTACCAAAAAGGAATGAAGAGCCCAGTTATGGATTTCGAACAGTCGAAAAACAAGAAGAAAACCAAGAAGAAGCCAATTGTAACTCGAGAAATTTATCTTAACTCAAAATTTTTAACTATAAAATGCAATTTTGTATCTCTTTAGGATGCCGTGCCACCGTTTACTGTTACACCGGTATTTTCGCCGCGTGCTCAATACGAGAATTCTACAACTTCGTACAATCGCGGACCCGCGAGTTCGCCCGTGCTTCCAGTCAATAGGTATATAATTATTTAATTTTTTTCTAGTTTGTAAAGTACTTTTTGGATCTGCAAGGGATGTAAATATAAAATTAAATTTTCTAGAACGCCTTCGCCACGTTTGAAATGGTCCCAATCCGGACAACAAACGTAATTTGGATTTTATTTTATTTTTTTAAATTTTATTTTGCATGAGGTTTATTCGACGGTTTATTTCGTACACTTTTATGTATTTTTCATGATCGTTATTTTTTTTTTTTATTTTTTTTTTTTGTAGCTGTGCGTTTAACCGATTCCGTCCTAAAAGCAATCATGGAAACCGACACACTGCTCAAGCAACAGCATATAACCCGCATAACTCGCCGGATTCTGAAACTAGTCAAAAAAGACTTCCGGAAAGGGATATTTTCGAATTTCAAGATCATCAGGATCTTACGACTTTCCCGACCTTGCCTGTAGTTAATATTCACGTTCGAAATTTGACTGTAACTACATAATTTTTTTTTTTTTTTTTGAATTAGAAGGGTCCGGCGACAAATCAAAACAGTATGGCGCACATTAGCAGCGTTTGGGGTCGAAGTAATCCCATAAATACACCTAACGGGAATGGATGCCCATGCCCACCACCGGGTTTGCAAGGGCCCATGGATCAGCAGCAGTTCGAGAAAGTACGTATCATTTTTTTTTTTTTTAAATTAAGTTTTTTATCTTGAAACAAGAAATTTTTGAAATTAAAACTGACATGTTTTTGTGTTGTTGTGTAGGATACCTGCGTAAATTCAGTTCCCAACACTTCAACTCCTCCAATTCCAATTACCTCTACCCAAAGCTCTAATCCCAACATATCACTTATGTCTTGTAATGTCCAAACCAATGTTGTGAGTCCGAATTCTCCTCCGTTCGAAGCTTCCCCCATTAGTTTATCCCTTTCTTCTCCTGTGTTGTCCCAGGAACTGAATCAGATGACTGCGACGACGTTGCTGACTCCACAGACACCGCCTTCGACTTACGGCTACGTGCAGTATCCGCAGATGTATCAGGGAACCGTTATGCCTTACTCCGATATGGCAGCACCAAGTATTAATTTCAACATCACGCGTTCTCAAGATCCGAGTGGCAATGACCTTCCATTAAATGGTGATGATATGTTTTAACGGAATAGCTATTTCCACCGATAGTCGGTGGAAATAGCAACTGGGCTAAGTTTAAATGACTGTTTTATTTTTTTAATTGTGATTTTTTTTTTTTTTTTTTAATTTTACAGACCTTCCAACTTTGCGATATTTCTTCAATCTTGGGTTTGATGTAAGCGATACTTGTATTTTTTTTTTAATTTAAAAATGAAAAAAAAAGATGTATTATTATTTTTTTGTGATTTTATTTTTTTTTTATTTTATTTTATTTTATTTTATTTTTACACTTTTCAGTACTTTCGCACTACCTCGCTTTACTCGCCGGTTCAACCTCAACCTCAACAATACGCTGTGTGGAACTACGGAACCCCAATCGCATATTCGCCGGTGAATAGTTTCATCTCGCCGCCGCCGCAACCTTCGTTGATGGGATCAGAAACTAATGAAGCACTGGAGGATTCCTCCAACGGCAACGGTCAGTGCTCAAGATCGGGGGAGCAAGGGGTTAGGCTTGATCAACAAGATCAAGTAAACGTAATCGACGAAATATACGAAAACAATGGCCCGCAGTACGACCTTATCCCGGATTACACTAACATGTACATTGCCTCGAGCCTCGTAACTGATTTTAAAAACAATCTGGTCCTAGAACCGAAACAAAATTGTTTCTCGGTTGTGCCGCAGGACCAAGTGATATACTCGGCATTTGCAGGTAACTTTGGCTCCAATGTCGATTTGGCGTTGCCCCCTGTACCGAGTGCACCTTGGGGATGCGTAAGTCAAGATGCTGGGCTTCAAGTGCCCCAGCCGACTCGTCATGGCGGACCGATACATCCTTCCTTTAATCGTGCAAGCTCGCATTCCCAGAGAGGAAGTAACGTACCACCGCGCTTTCAGAGACGAAATAGCAGCGGAAATCCAGCGCAGAAAAAGGACAAGAGCCGATACGAAGGTCAGCCGTTGTTGCAAGTGGGACGGAACAAGGGACAAGCCATCTGCGAGAACACCGCCAGTTTCTCTGATAATTGTCTGGGTTTGACCGATAACGATGCCGAAGAGGCTCTGTTTGTAAACATTGGGGAAATTAACATTAACACGTCATCAAATCAGTCACTAACCCAAAGCTCGACTTTGCTTGCAAATGTTTCGCTGCCTTCTAACCCTCCCGCTTCTTCCATAGGTTACTACCAGCCTTCGTGCAGCACTAGCAACGCGCCAACAATGTTTGCAACCACTCCTCCCACCATGTATTATAGTCAGCCTCACTATATTTACCAGCCGCAGCCACAACAGCAACCCATTGCTCAGCAAATGTCTTTCGTGCCTGCCGCTGTGCAATAAACAATTCTTTTTTTCATTTATTTATTAATTTTTTTTTTTTTTTTTTTTTTTTTTTTTTTAAATTTAAATTTAAATTTGCATTTTTTTTTATCGTTGTTGTTTCTGTTAGCATTATTAAGAATGTATCTTTTTTTCTTTCTTTTCTTCGCATTTTGGTTGGTTGCTAACTTGGGGAGGATTGCTGATATTTTTTGATTATTTGTTACTGCTCTTACTCGGAGGAATGCTTTGTGTTTGTGACTTGTAACAGTATTAATTTTTTTTATTTTTTTTTTAATTTTTTTGGTTTGTTTTGTTTTATTTTGTTTTTTTGAGGGCGGGGGGGAGGTTTAGTTTAGTTTAGTTATACAGTATTTATAATTTAAAATGTTTCGTTTTCAAATCTATTTAGTTTTGGTGTATTTGAAAAAGTTTATTTAAAAAAAAAGCATAAAACTTAATCTTTAAAGAAAGTTTAAAGAGTATTATTCAGATTATAAGTGATTTGTTGGTTATTATATATTAATAGTATTATTTTATAGAATTATATTACCCGTTATTTTGAGCTATGAGCAAAAAAAAAAAGAAAGTTACGTTCTATTTTACTTAGCTATTTCCGCTTATTTATAACGATTTGTTTTTGCCTAATCACAAATCTTAATTTACCAAAGGTATTATAATTATAACTAGTTTTCTTCGTAATTGTTATTATTTCTTCATTGATCATTAATGGCTGCCATTAATACAAAATTTCTGTTTTGATTGGATTATAAGAACTAGTTTGCGATAAACGAAATTGTTTAATTGGTGAATAATAAGATAATTCAACACTATTTGTTTTTTTGTATTTCTTTATCTTTAGAATTTTATGATTCATTATTTAGATTAAATACATTCCATTTAATTAAAAATATTTAAGTTATATATATTTATAATAAGTAGGAATGTTGTTTTAGTTATCATAACTTCACACCAAATTTGTGTGGAACATTAATTACTTTAATTCATTACGATCTGTTAAACTTTGAATTAGTTGATCATTTTCAATAGACCTTTGCTTGCATTGTTTTAGTAAAAACGTATTATTGCGTAATTTATATGATTCATGTGAAATATAAGGTGATATTTATCAGTGGTGCTTCTAACTCAATAACAAGTGGTATAAGACTGATTTTAAATCAGTTCTAACTGTTTTTACGCTTTTATTTGTTTGTTAGTTAAATGTTTATAAAACAAAACATAACACCACACAAGTGCCTTAGAAGAATATATTTAAAACAATTTGCTTTTTGCGCTGTTTATTCTTTTGTTGTTTTGAGAATAAACTCATTAGCTGATGTACCTGATTCCTTCTAATAAAAAAATAAAAAAAAGAAAGTTTAAGCGGAAATCGTTTATTTATTTTTTTTTAAATATTTTTTTACAAAAATAAATCTAGTGATAATAAAATCAATTTTGACATTTCTCGCGAGTTTCATCATTTTTTTACGCGATTAAAAATTCCAAAAAAAGTCTCGTGTTTGTGGATACATTTTTTAAAATTTTATGTTTGGTTTTTTTAATTATTTTTTAATTCAAACCACATTTCCACTGATAAGTCACCGGATGGGAGCGTAATGTATCTTATTTGCTCACAAGTTTACACAGATCGTGCATAAAATTGATATCAGGTGATACACAACAACCTCTCATTAAACAAGCCACACCTTCCTCTCCTCTCCTCTCCTCTCCTCCTCTCCGGTCGCCGTCTCCTCATGGAAATCGACAACCAATGACTGCACGCCAGATGAAACGTCATTTTTACGTCACTCGCAATAGGGATTCGGGGCACCCCCGATTTGTTTTGAACGCTCGAGGAGGCCACATAAACCCTTCTGCTCTACGATGTTTGCTTATTTAAACTTCAGCGTTCGAGTACTCAACATGAAGAAGACCTGGCGCCTGAATTTAACGTAAGATCACATTTTTTTCTCACTTTTAACACCTTTCGGCACACTTTCAACCCCTGGTTAAGCACCATGGGTAATGAACGTGTCTCAACTTGCCCAGCTGACGACCGACTTACGTTTCGAGGAAAGTTCGAGGCACTTTCGAGGCACCTTGATACTGATCGTGAAATTTAGCTTTTCCTTGTTTTTACTTGAATATTTTTACCAGAAGTGTTGGCAGGAAGCCAGGTAGAGTATTTTAGCATTGATTGACTGATTTTAATGTAAGTTTGAAAATGATGCAATCGTTGCGCAAGGGTGACCGGTGGATGCTTTTAGTGGAATTATGAATTAAGGGGAAAATCATGCACTTTAACACCGTTCAAATCGCTATCTGAGATTAATCAAACCACGCTTTAGGCTTACAAGTTAAATGATTAGTAGCACCTATCGCATAACTATTACTTTAATTAACTCGTGGATGATCTTCGTCTTTTAAAAAAAGAAGATTTGTGGTGGGTTAAGAGCGATTACAGGATGGACGGTCGAGAGCAGATTTTTTTTTTAATGCGAGAACTTTATTTTGTTTGTTTTTTTTACACTTTGAATGTTTCATAATATTTCATATTCTCAAGATAACACTGCAGTCATGGGTTAACTGGGAATTCCCACTTTTTTTTTTTTTTTGGGTGTTTTTGAGCTTTGGTATTTAAACCATTCACAGCAACCTGAGGTATCTATTGAACCTGTTAACAATATATATCTAAAGAAAAGAAATACTAGTTAGTCGCGTAAAGATTTGCTCTTGCTGTTACTTCACGAGATTAGAGATGTAATTTCTTTGTGATGTACAATTAATGACATAGAATATAAACTTAAAACTTTCTTTTCCTGAATGTTTTATACTATTTCCAGGTTGACAAACATGTTCCAGTTTTCCACGATTTCGTTCATTTTGCTCGTCATCGCGTCGCAGGTAAGCCAACTTTTTTTTACTCTAAAAGTTAGCATGTAGTTAAAATCGCTGAGTCACACTCATTAGTCATTATTCATTAAACAAACCAAGAAATCTGCACGAATTTTTTTCTTAAATCTTTGTTTTAAATTAAAAAAAAAATCATATCTCAAAATCTCGATCATAATTTGAGAATGTCAAACGACTTGCGCAATATCCTGTTGTTGATTTCTCTTCGCGCCATAGGGATCACGTGAGGTGATTTTATGATTAATAAGTTAAATAAAATTCCTTAATGACTGAACTGTCATACGATTTTCAATTGAAAAACAAATGAGATAACCGTGTGAACAGAGACTTAAGTTTTTTTATTTTTATTTTTTTTATTTAATTTCCTACTTCCTACTTTCTTACATATTTTTATTTTTTTGATTATGTTAGACATGCGAAACAAAAGCCCTTCCTATCGAAGCAGGACCCTGCGACGGCAACGACTGTCTATACGGTGTTGAATGGCGCGAGAAAAAATGCATTTGTTGCATGTCCTGCCAACAGATGGCGAATAGAGAAAGAAAACCGCACATCAAATGCGCTGCCAGTTTGAACGATTGCGGAAACTGCTTGATAGGCTTCACCTCCAAACAAACTTTTGGAAAAAATAATCAATACGATATTTGCAGTGAGTTTTTATTTTTTTTTATATCTTACTTTATTTTTTCAAGTCTTTGTTTTAACTTTTTAATCGTCGTTGATTCAATTTTGTTTCTCTTCAGCTAAAGCAAAAGGAAACTCGACCACGCCGCCTGAACCACTTGAACCTAACCCCAATACCGGAAACAATGACAGTTACGTTCTTCCATTGGTTTTAATTGCTGCTCTTGCAGCTTGCATTATTGCGGGCACCTTGGTGTACAAAAAATTTCAAGACCAAAAAATAGCAGTGCCAATTGTGCCAGGTATGATAATAAAAATATATAATAAAATTATCATTTAATAATTTGTTGTTTTGTTCAGATAATAACATCGAATTACATGAATTAAATCCAAATTTAGGTAAGTTTTTAAATTTTTAATTAACTTATTTTCTTATTTATAGAAATTATTAATTTTATTTGCTATTAGCTGCTAATGCCAATGGTGTTGCCGAGGCTCAATTCAATAGTAGCTTAAAAGTTCCAGAAGAGGGTGAAGTAATTCAAAGTAAGAAAGCAGAGCTTGAATTTGGCACAGAAAAGCCGAATTTTTCAAGAATGCATTTAAAAATGAATTGTTTTCGTTTCAGATGACTCTGCTGTGCCTCTTTTGCACAGTTTGCGAGCTAGCAGTACCCCTATGATCACAAGCGATGCACATCAACAATCCAATCCGATTGATCGAAACGAAAGGAACCCGAATGCAACGTAAGATGATGAAAAAAAAAATTAAAAAACCATAAACTTGATTCTTATTCCTTAATTTAAAAAAAAAAAACAGATTTCCAAACGATAACTCTGATGTACTAAACAGAAGCCATCCCTCGGCCCCCACACTATCGGCGTCATCCGTCGTGTCTTCAACTGACAGTATTCACGAAGATTACACACCCGATTCGGGCCACCAATCCAGCAACTTCAGTACCGGTAGTTTCGGTTCGGGGAATTACAGCCAAGCAACGACGGTACCTATCGACTATCTAGAATCGAATAGTCAAAATAGAAATAATGATAGTGGACTGATGAAATTTATTGTTCACGGTGAAGCGACGTTGGTTTTAAGTTAAGTTAATTTTATTACATGCATTTTTAAGTAGGTGCATAAACGTATGCATTTTTTTTATATTTTTATTTTTATTTAAAAAATAATAATAATAATAATAATTTTCCAACTTATCATGTTTATGATGTAAACATGCTTGCTCAATTTACTTGTCGATTGTGATTGTTTATACGTTTCGTTTATTACTGTAGATTCAAGTTGATTTAGTCGGTTTACCCGTAAGGTTATGGATAAAATGATTTTGATTATGTTGTAATAAATTGTTAAAATGTTGCTGTTTGAAGTAGAGGTGTATTTTAAGTTTTTAATTTGATTTGAAACTGTTTTGAAACGAGAATTTGATTTCGAAGCTTGTTCATGTGAATATATAACTTATATGAAATAGATAGTTTTTATTACTTGTTTTCTAATATTTTGTTACGATCCAATCATTTGATGATAATAAAAATATGAATTAAATTTTTAATTGTGTGAGTAATTTGATTCTGCGGTTTTGGCAAGGAATGAAACGGTGCTGTCAGCTGCAGTAGGAAGCAACCTTGAAAATAGTCGAGGAAAAAGTGGCGTGCGGAAAACAGCTGAGCAATGTTGTGTAATAGTACGACTAGCGGCAGTGGACGAAACTAAGCTTAGTTCCGACTTATGATGTGTCAGTGAGGTCATCAAACTCGGACATTCGGGCTAAAGCGGGGGCTAAAGTCTCATACGTGACATCATAAAATATGCTATAATTAATCATGCCATCTATTAATAAAAATTGTTACTTCTTTCTCGATGAGACGTCTCCGCCGACGTTATCAATTAAGTTTTTGCTCACATCAAGCTCACATCTACTAATCTATCAGAACTGGACCTATGCATGCGATATCTTTTAAACTCCTTGCACCAAGAACTAGCCTTTCCACTTGAAACGGAAGTGATTTGAGTAAGTTGAAAAATTGGCTCCCAGATGTTCAAGTGGTAAGACTATACACTTACCATTTGGTCACTTTTTCATTTTTTTCTCACATTTACTAATCTATTACAGCTGGATTTGTGCATGCGATATCTTTTAAACTTCTTGCATCAAGAACTAGTCTTTCCACTTGAAACAGAAGTGATTTAAGTAAGTTGAAAAATTGACTGAGAAGTGACCAAATGATAAGACTATACACTTACCATTTGGTCACTTTTTCATTTTTTCCTCACATCTACTAATCTATTATAGCTGGACCTATGCATGCGATATTGTTTAAACTTTTTGCACTAAGATCTAGCTTTTCTTCTAAAAACAGATTCCACCAATCACGACAGAGCGCGCGCATTTTTGCCGGTCGCGGTCTACCCCTGCGTCGGAGCAAATGTCCTCTGTATCCACTTCACTTCACTTCCTGCCATAGTAGCATGGCAGTCTAATTATAACTTTCAAATTTTATTTAATTTAGGCGATGTAAGAGGTTCAAAGTCAACTCAGTTCAGATTTCCACCACAACCAAGTGTTTTTAGAAAAGAAAACATTCTATCGATGATCTCCATTTACCGCGTAAAGTATTTCAATTTTAATTTAAGGTACTCCACATACCGAAAGACACATCGCTTCAACGCGAACAACAGTGAATTTCCATCAATTTCAGCATCCGGTGACTCATCTCCTCGATACCAAACAACACCTCGCAGCTACTCAGATTTGATAAACAGAAGCTGCAAATACTTCCGGCATTTCAGATTTTTCAAGTCAGTACATTTTATATAAATAAATGATAATTTTCTTTTGAAGGCTGGTATGCGAAATCAGAATCAAGAATGTTATCCTACAGCTGAAGATCTGTTGAAACATTGGAGTGCATTTTACCTTCAACTTGCAACTGGGACAAACAGAGTAATAGCAGCATTAGTGAAATGTCTGTTGCATGTTTGCAAGATCACATATTACAAATGGTAGAAACACATTACAGGTAAAATTGTTTATTGATATTTCTAAAAACGTTATTTCATAATTTGT
>JAQFZP010002725.1:0-12520 GCA_034695745.1 Geophilus truncorum | reverse complement strand
AAACAAAAAAAAAAATTAAAAACCCCCAAAAAAACAAGCTACTGTATCCCGTAGCGTAGCACGGGTGAACAGCTAGTGTCTTAATAAAATTTAAAAAAATATTTTTTCTTGTTTTAGGCATTACTTATTCGCATTTTGCCGAGTTTATTAAATTTACCCCACTTTAACCCACCATTTACTGTGCTATAAATGCGCAAAATGACACGATATTGGGTGAGTTATGTCAGGTTGACCTTGGCCATAAAAAATTCTCCCAACTTGAAATTTTCAAATTCAATTCGCAGAGTACTTCAAACCGAATCGTAAAAAATAATGTAATATCCACAACATAGATCTGTACATCTAAAAGTTTTTCTAATTATATTTTTTCTTCCCAAATATTATTGTTTTTTGATAAACAAAACCTTTCAATAAGAAACAAAACAACAACAAAAAAAAAAAAAAAAAAAAAAATTCTTCATGAAAAATAATAATAATAAAAAAAAAAAAGAGAGAAAAAATATGACTGACTTTTTTCTCTTACCTCGCGCGACCTCATTTTTCTTCTTCAAATATGCATCAGACCAGATGATAACTTTCTAAATCTTTTTATCCGCCGCACAATATTCAAGATCTGCAATCTCCTTTTCCTCCATCCCATTCGTGCCTTGGCTCTATCGAGATGCACACAATTTCACAGTTCTTTCTTCCACAAATAATTATAAACTTCTAGCTCTACAAAAGATAATCACAGTCTACACAACGATTTCCCCTCACTACAAATTTGATGAAAATGCTCCAATAAACATGATGGAATTCCAAACAGGATGGAGAAACGCGCTTGTCACAAATTCCAATACCGAGCATTGAAGCATTTCAAGTTCGAGGCGACTCTGAATTTACTGCGTAATAAAATGAATAAAAAAAAAATTAAATAAAATTCTTGCTCCCAGAACTGAAAAATGTGTTATCCCCCTACTACTGCTCAAAGAATTGTTTCAAACAAGCGATGTGAGAAGAAGACGAAGAAGAGGGATATCGATTTATCTCCGAACCTTGCAACAAAGCCCAACTACGAGCGGTCAATTTAACCATCTGAAGAACGAAAAAAAAAAAATCAAAAAAGTAGAAAGCCTTCGGAACTTTGACCTTCCTAATTCTTTTTAACGACCGTCAATCGACTTTTCTCCCCTTCTTATACTTTCGGACACAATATGTTGGTCGATATATTGGTGAGTGAAATATTGTCAGTATATTTAATTTATATCTTTATTATTTTGTGAAGCTAAAACTCATAGATAGAAAAGGGGGGAAGAAGTGTCTTTTTTATACTTTAACTTCTCGAAACAATAAAATCGAAAGAGAATTTCAACTGTAATAAAAATCTCGTTAAATCAAAGCAAAAGGAAGTCCACCTTCAAATTAAGTTTCAAATCTCAAGTCACAACCGGAAAGTACAGACCGCCCCAGAGCTTTCTTCGCACTCGGAACTAAGCTGCGAAAAGTGAAAAGTTACAACATGACCTTTTGTTTCAAAGTCAATGCAAAATTAATCACAACCCATCAAACTCTCGAATTCGGCTGCTAAATTGTCAATTTCGAGTCACAATTGGTATGTATTTCACACCACATTACCATTTTATGCCAGATATACATCACGAGTATTACGATCGCATTACTGTATCATGACTATTATACTCTTCTAATACTGTTGCCAAGCAACTCGAGGACACCTGTCCTGTAGAAACAGTTTTCGACCAGAGATTTTGTAATGAAAGTCGGCATCTCTTTGTTAGCTTGAAATTTTACAGTCGATCTCAGTTAAAAAATTCTCATGTTTAGATATTTGTATAACCTAAAGGAGAGGTGACACTCAGTTTATTGATTTTTGATTTTACAGCTTTAAATGTCGCTCCGAATTGATAACAGGCTCATTCTGCTGGTACCGGCAGTGCACTTATCTAGAGAATATCACAAATGTTTTTTTTTCTTTATGTTTCAAGCTTGCTTGTACAAAGCACTTGCGTGTGAGCCTTGTGCAAAATCGTCACAAAATTTTTGTGCAACAGGCAACTTTTGAAGTCACATTGAACATCTTCAAAAGTCGACTATGCCCATTCTAATACAATTTGGTAAATATAATTCACTGCATAAACATACTGTGTAATCATTCATATGTAGCAATGTTATCTAAACTTACTCACAAATCACACGCTAAACTTTAGAACACAATTTTTAAACAAGGTTATATTCACTCGAGACAAAACTAGATTTAGTGTACTTGATACTAAAGCGAAAATGAAATTACATTCGGGCACTGCCAAAATGGAAAAGGAAACGATAGTACAGGGTGCTCTAGAGTCAGCGTCATGAATATTTTAACTTCACATCGCTAGCTTTTCCCCTAAAAAAATAAGTAAAAATGAGAATTTCTCATATGTATAATTTTTTAATTATACGCAAATATATTTCACAAGTTTCTTTTAAGTTGTAAAAATAGAAGTGAATATCAAAAGATCTGGTTATTTCCACTGATGTAAGTTAAAATAAGATTTCCAAATTTATACCAGCTCCACCCAGATCTAGGTGAAGACCGGTTCATTCTCACTTCCTCACGAGTGGTTGCCCGTGTAGATTAAAATTATTCGCTTTCATCTCGCATCAATCCGCAGTCGCTATTGATCTGTCGCCTTGGAAATGTTAAAATAATGCAATTTTATCGTTTATCAGATGCCATAGAAACTTTTCATAACCTCTAATTTCTATATAAATTTTAACCATAAAGTACTAATAGATTTTGTCGTATCCTTGTCATTCTAAATAGAATGTTATTTTAATAAATGTTGGCGGCGGTCGGCGGCGAGAAAAAAAGAGAAAATTCGAAACATTGAACCAACCCTACCCAACCCAACCCACTTCCCATCGGAATTCTGCAGTTAAAAGAAAAAAAAAGGAAAACGGCGGAAAATTATTACTTTGCGTGTGACAGCGTTTGAAAAGAAAATTGCGTCATACAATATTATACTCTCACTTAAATTATTTTTTTTGAATGAAAATAAAAAGTGGAAAGAAGGACGACTTATACATTATTAAATTTGCCTCCCGTTTGCACGTCGAAACGGGCGTAAAAATGTCATTTTCGGCGGAATGTGCGGTATTTGCAATATCATTACACGCCGCACTTCTGCTCTAAGTCAACAAACCAACCACTAAACTGTGTAATTTTTCAATCATTATTTCACGACTTTGTGTTGGAAATGGCTTGTAAACACTTTCTAAACACGTGTGATCCATTTTAACCTGTAAAGAAAAATTGCTCGCACTGAACGCACTGAGTTTTAAAGTTTGGAAAATCCCAGCTTTTAGTTAATTTAGTACCTTTGGTAATCGCTCGCAGCTATTTACTGGGGCCTGTCAACTCAATTTATATATCACTTTTACAACCGGAATACGAAATAACCAATCGTGAAAGGTTACCCTGAAGTTACACAAGCACTTCTGTAATTTAGATGAAAAATCAGTGAAAAACACCCATGCATGCACTTGTAAAATGCGAATGAAGGCCGAACGAGAATTAAAAATAAATTTTTCAATATCCTAGCATTTTCCCCTAAACATTTACTGCTAATCACTTTAATGCCTTTAATTTGCAATTTTGATGTTCCAACAAGCACAAATATTTCCTTACAGTTTAGCTTTCTATAACAAAGAAATTAATTTATTCCGAATCTAATTACCGTAATAATTAGTTTACACTACGACAGAAAGAAGAAAGAAAAAGTTTTATCTTCAACAGAAATATAGAAACAAAAAATTAATTTTCCTGTCATCAGTTCATAAAGGTAAGAGAAAACCCAGCAGAAGAAGCTGATAAAATATCCGTAATGCCTTATATTATTCAGTCACATAAGAGATCACACGCGTAATAGAAGATGGCAGAGCCAGTGACCTGTGCCCCTAAAGTCATACGACAGAATTAACGTGATTGGCTGAACCCGTTTTCTGTTGCAGAAAAAAACAGACATACAGATTCTGCTTTTTCTATGTTCAAATTTTAGTCAAGTTACAGGAAGCAATATCATAAATTGAAGAAAAAAAGAACAGGAGTGGTATTCGTAACGCAATTGACAATTTAATTTTGCAAAAGCAAATCCTACGAAAAATTTGGAATTCACAAAATTCTTTCTCAATATTTTAGGCAAACTTTTATGAATGTCACTCGAGAATTCTATTTTCTATTGTATGTTCTGTCCTTGTGTGAGCTAAGTACAACGAAAAATAAAAGCCTGGTATATGCCACTTCTTTGCAATGTAAGTTGACAGTATCAGAATAAAGAATGTGTGGTTATTCAAAATTTAAACAAAAAAAAGGCCTCGTCTCTTGGACAGTTTTAAAGCCCATCGACTCCACATCTGAATTTAGAATTAGACCTGGAAACACCCACCCAGACAACTCCCTGGGTAATTAAAAGCTAAAAATACCCAAGACAAATTTAGTTTTCATTCAAGCCAATACAAAAGGTAAGACCCCAACCATTGAACGAAAAACGAGGGAAGAAGCTCATTACGCACAAGCCTGCTGCACTATGGCTGCAGTTGCCAAGCTAAAATGCTGCATTTTCCATGACAATCTTTCAATGATGTAAAACATGAGTTTCAATGCCAGCTTTTTTCCATAGCCCTATATTAAGACATTTCTCTAGTTAAGATTTAACGAAACAGCATTTTAAGCGTTTTATTCGTCATAAAGTGAACATATAACCAGCTTATTTCAGCGGACACAAGTTGCTGCCCTGTGGGAAATAAGCGCAAGGAGAAATCAATTAATTGGAACAAGTTACTTATTAGTGTGCTTGTAGCAAGTGAAGAGGCAATATCAAAACTCGACTCGATTATAATAAGATTAATTCACTTGCAGGATCTCATCTATCACAATTTCTGCCCCAACCATCCCATCCTAAAAATATGATTTATAATTTTAATTTATTAATTGTACACGAAAAAGTTTCTAATAATCAAAACGCAATTAATATAATGGGGAGAATAAAATCAATTCCGAGACTGTTTAATCCAATTACACTTAAAAAGTGTCGCATAAATGTTGACCCTTAAAATCCACTTCCAGCTCTCACACCTACACAACACTTTTAATGGACGCGCAACTTGCTCGGCAAACAATCGTAAATCCTTTTCGTAATGGAGTAAGATGTTTATATAAAAAAATAAAAAAACAACTTTTTTTCCCCCTCTTTTTTGAAAAGTCGCTTCTTTTGTGTGTTGTCCAATATGATTTCTACAACGCACTATACAAATTTTTGGTGCTGTCCCTTAACTTTGCATATTCAATTCAATTACAGTTTTATTTTCACACCTAAAAACATCGATATTCAGGTCGGGGGCAAATGAACGCATGCAGACAGGTGTTTTGCTACTCTAAATTGATTTACAACGCCAGCCACATTCCTTCCTTTCCCCCGAACAAAACGAATTTAAAAATAAAACATTTCACTCATGCTTACGAACGGATTTAGTTTAATTTCCAGCAGGTGAGCAAATACCAGCAATCGATATAAAATTGATCAAACATGTAGATCGACCCATTAATCGATACAGCCTACATAAAACTCTTTTTTCTAAGAAAAATAAAAAAAATCGATTAATCACTGTCATTTTCAGCAGTTTTCACACTTTTATCGCCACCTCATCTCCCTATCTTACCTTTAGGGCGTTCATAGGGAGATAATCACGTGTAAAAAGGGAAGGGAGATAGAAAGTAAAGTAAAGCGAGGAAAAAAGAAACCAAGTGGAGATGGGCGAGCAGAGCGCAGACTCCGAGCGCAATGTTCCATCGCGGGTCCAATGAATCAGAAGCTGTTGCCGTCGCTTCCAAGCAACCCGGTCGGTGCGTCACGTGGTGTTCACGCACAACTCCCACGCACCGTGGGAGTGGCAGTGCTTAAAAAGACGTTAAACCGACCGAGTGTTCGTCCATTCCCTCTCACATGAAACCGAACCACAAATGGAAATGACCAACGACTCTTCCTACTCCTCTCCGGGCGATGACAGAGGAGTCCCGTCCGATTTGCAATTGCCGACTGTCCTCGCCACATGGATACCCGACGCTGCTGTCACGCGGATCCTTCAAGATGCAGATGTTGTCGGAGGAGAAAGAGGAGGAAGAGACACCGGCTGGAGGATTGGGGAAGGTGGCATGGGCCTGGCCGCAATTTTCACCTCTCTCATCCTCGTAGGCACCGCGATGGGCAACATCCTCGTATGTTTGGCCATCTGGCTCGAAAAAAGACTGCACAACATGACCAATTACTTCCTCCTATCACTTGCCATGACGGATCTAATGGTAGCTGTCAGTGTCATGCCTCTAGGTATCATCACAATCAACGAAGGTAAGGTGATCAATTTATACCAACTGGCTTTCTTGCCCAACTACTTTGCGGTTTATTATATAATTTCCTTAATTATTTGGCCGAACAACACAAGCTTTCAAAGCCAGAAATGCATAAATAACTGCAGAAACCATGTAAAATCAATAGTGGTCTCACAATGGGCCAATTTCCGTAAACATTAATTAGTTGAAAACGTCCCCAGTCCCCCAGTCTAAGTTTGAAATAATAAAGAAAAATTTATTATTATTATTATTATTTTATTATTATTATTATTACCACTATTAATAATAAAATATAATGGTGTAATTCAACGAACGTCGGCATTACCCGCCAATGTATTTTTCACTAGCTTTTTCCTTCCTTCCTTCCACACCCATCATAAAATAACCATCAGCTTAAAAAAAAACACTTTAGAAATTTCCTTTGGAAAAAAAAACGAAAAAACAGAAGAAAAAAAAAAACAAGATAAAAAAAATAATATCCAATTAAACTGGTATTAACTAACAATTTTTTCCACTTCCTACACCGGGTTCATCTAATCACTGCTTTTGCTTCGTCAACAACAATCGAAATAAAAAGAACTAGTATTGTCCCTCTCCCCCATCAAGTACTGGGGAACAAACTCAGTCAACCAAAGTACCGAATCATCCCCAAAAAACTTGCTACTTACCTGCACCGCCCCGAGACTTATGACGAGCCCTTCCAAAGTCTAATGGAGACGCGATAATTAAATCGCGTCGTCCAACCCCACCGGACACAATCTTCCGACCCTCTATCCGGTCCCCTCATCTAGTTTCAGTGAACAGTTGTCTGTGCAAGACATCTATCACTAGCGATGTCAAAGCTTCCAAATAAGTTGCCATGACAACGCAGCATTTCTTCTTCCATCTATCCTTGCCGATTAGGGACAGCGAATTGAGAATCTAAGCACACGCGACTAAGAAAAATATAAAAAAAAAACAAGAAAAATTTTTTCTTTTCCTCAATTTTTCTACTTTTTTTTTTTTTATTTTATTTATTTACCGCGTCTATTTATTTTAACGCTTTTTCTATATTTTGAAATTGAATTGCAAACAAAGCAAGCGATTTTATTAAAATGCGGTCTTGTTAAACAAATATAGTTTTAATTAAATGCTCCCAGCAATAAATTTTATCCAAATTTACTACATCGATTGCTGAGAAGTCGGAAAGGTTGACGGGTTGTAAAATAAGTCTTCGCAGGTAAGCAGTTAATGATAATCACACGTGGTAGTGTAAAGACGGAGCAAAGGGATTAGTTGTTTAGTGATTAAAATGATGGGAATAAGACAAGTCTAATTGAGCTCGAGATTGAATCTCGTCAGGTAAAACTTATGGAAATATTAGTAAACATTTTCCCTCTATCTCTCTCAAACTATAAAAAAAAAAAAAAAAAAAAAAAAAAAAAAAAAGCTAATTATTGAGATCAGGTGGAAAGGAATGGCAATTTCCATATAAATTGAAAGCAATAAATAAGAATCGGTTGATAGTAGTCAGTAATACACATACGTGAATTAAATCCTATTTAATTGAATGCAATGTACTAAAATCTAGTCAAAACGACTTCTTTCAAATTCTCGATTGCGTTGTTATGGCGAAAAGAATACTCAATTAACCCGCTCAATCTTTTTAATTGAGACTGTGGAACACGAAGCAAAGGAGGGCTGAGTGGTGTGGCAAACTTTTTTCCAATTGAAATTAAAAGTTTAATTAAAATTTTGTTTTAAATTATAAAACCCCGTGTCGAGTGAATACGGACCTGTTGCGTCGTTGGCAACACGTAACAACACGAGAATTTTTTTTATAGTATAACTAAATAATGAATAAGTTTTTTTTTGAGGGAGGTTAATTAAAAGTCATATTTGACTCGATGAAAAGCAATAAAAGTTAAAAGCTGCGTCCGATCGACAATTAAATGACACCGAATTCCTCTGCGAGAGGCTCTTCAGAGAGTTCCTCCTCGGGAATTTCCTACCAGCATCTTGTTTAGTCCGTTCGCATGACGCGTTCCATTTCGGCACACGCCGCTCAGGAAAGCCACTCTATCATAATGAGGCGGTGCTTTTCACTCGGAGCAAGGTTTTCTCATGCAACTTATTGAACAAAATCCGACGTTAAGTGGCAATAAATGTGCTCTGAAAATTGACACCCGCACAAAAAAAAAAAAAAAAAAAAAAAAAGATTCGTGGTATATCTAGTGTCTAGTATCATAAAACACAACTGCAAACAGCGATATTTTTTTAAAGGATGAGAAATACGAGTCGCGATAAAAAGTCAACATCTAAATAAAATAAGAGTCAACTGCGATAAAACGCCTTGAAAACCTCAGGGCGTCGAAACAAAATATGACACCTGCACTCCCCCAGAGCTACTGTATAAGCGCCTTTAAATCCTAAAATAAACAAGAGTTATTGTCTAAATAATTCCTTTTCAACAAGCTGAATAAAGCAACATGTTCGGCCTTAGTTTTAATCGAAAAACTATTCTGGAAAATTTAAATTCAAGAGTAAAATCAATAACAAACTCCCAAACTTTTTTCCCGAGTGAATGAAAAAAAAAAAGTGACTAGACTGAACTTCTCTTCTCTTGTAAAGGCTTTTTTTCCAGTTGAAAAACCAATATCAAAGAAGTTGTCTAACTCCCACAGCCATATAATCTTCGCTTAATTTAACTCTGAAATCTAAAGCTCAAGTTCCGAGGCTTCGCAGAGTACTGTTCTAAAAATATCATCGTTAAATATAACTTGTCATGCGACCATAAGATTGTAGTTTATTGACTGTCAATTACGTAACGCTCATCGCTCAAATCAAGTTTTTACGAAACACGGGAATAAATTTTCTGCTTTTGCTTTCGTTTCAGGCTACTTTCCACTACCGTCCATATGCTGCTTCGCATGGGTCCTGCTCGACGTGCTTTTCTGCACCTGTTCTATTATGCATCTGTGCACCATTTCCGTGGACCGCTACCTCAGTCTTCGCTATCCAATGAAATTCGGCCGAATTAAGACCAAGCGTCGAGTCGTGCTTAAAATTTGTTTCGTTTGGATTCTGTCAATCGCCATGTCCCTTCCCATCGCCTTCCTCTATGCCCGCGACGAGGAATTCGTACTTCGCAACGGCGCTTGTTACCTCCAAGATCCTTTATACGTAACTATAGGCTCCATTGTGTGTTTCTTCATTCCCCTGGCGGTCATGATGACTACCTACGCGCTCACCATCAACCTGCTCAATCAAAAAGCTGTTGAAGTGCATGCAAAATCGAGAGCGGAATCCAAGTGGGAGTCCGGTCGCACTCCGCTGCTTTTAGAAACCACCTTCAGCACTCCCTCGCCCAGTTCCGGTCCGCACGCGGGCATCAAGCGAATCCTCTCGAAAACCTATTCATCCATCAGCTCTTCCACGACCGAAACGGACATGCCGGGTTCCAGCAGCGGGACGGCGGGCGGCGACTCGACGACGGCAACACCGCAACGAACGGTGGACGCCGCCACTCTCGCCACCAAATCGACCATGGTGGACATGCACATCCCGGTCGCCCCACTTCCGGCCCGCAAGGAGGTGCACGCCATCCGAAAGTATTCCGTCAAGTGCAAACACCATCCCAAAAGTCCGGGACACGACCCCCAGGAACTATGGCTTCAACTGTCGAAAACTTCTTCCGGAAAAGATTATACATCCATCATCGTATCTTCAGCAAACGTCAGATCTTACCCTTTAGACCCCACGAACGCGAAGCTATGTTCTTCGACCTCGATTCCCGATTTGAGTGTAATGCCACAACCGGAAGACGCCATTTCGATGGACAACGACAGTAGTCTGTCGACCACGTCGCAGTCTTTCCGGGACCAGTCCGGTTCGGTGGGGTCTAGACAAGACGCCGTTTCCGTGGCGACCACCGACTCTCCTCAACAGCAGTCAAAGCATCCCAGGTCTTCGTCGCAACCGTGCATGCGCAAATGGGCCGCTCGTAACGGGAGATTTTTAAAAGCGGAGCGGAAAGCAAGCAAAGTGCTGGGCGTGGTGTTCTTCACTTTCGTCATGTTGTGGTGTCCGTTCTTCCTGCTTAATTTGCTCAGTGTGTGTAAAGACTGCATGAAACACATCAGTCCCCCGTTGCAAGATACGGCGCTGTGGTTGGGTTACGCTTCGTCAATGGTCAATCCAATTTTCTACACCGCGTTTAATAAAACTTTTCGCCAAACGTTTGTTAAAATTTTAAAGTGCCGCTGGAATGAAATCAAACGATGATAGGAACTCGTATAGACCGTATTTCAATTGCTCGTGTTATTTTCAATGGAGTTTATAATTGAGCGTGAAAATAAATTTCCTAAATAAACGAATAAAAAAATATTTGCTTTTTTTCCTTTCTTTCTTTTTGTTCAGCTGATAGTGGATTTTTCAATGAATTTTACTGAAAACCTAGGTGTGCATGGATTTGACAGATTTTTCAACGACTCTCTCAGCGCTTCAACAGGCGAAAACACTGCTTTTTTTGTCACTTGTCAATTTGAGAGCGATTTTCAAACTCTGAAGTCGCGTTTTTTCTTACCTGATGACTTTCTTAAACTCAGAAAACTTAAGACGTTTTAATTTATACCACTGAGTTGATGACCTAGTCATGAAAAAATCAAATCCACGAGTTTAAACTATCATTTGTCGTTTCTAACAATCTGTAAACGTCCCATTTGATTAGCAATTGTACTAGATTCAACCGAAACTCATACCAAAAAACACCATCTTAAAAAGATGTATGCAACAGATACAGATTAGTTCAAAAATAACTTTATAAACTATTGTTCTTAAAAAAGATATCTTAAAATCAATGTTGCAGTTTGTTTAAAATAATTGAAATCCTTGTATCCTCCCCAAATAAAAAAATTGTAAGTAATAAAATTTTTCAATAAAAGTAACTAATGAAATATTTTCTACCAAAGAATGCTACCATTCAAACCTCAGCTGAAGGAATAATAAAAACAAAATTTTCAAAATTTATATCCGTTTTCAAAGAATGTATTTAATAATAAGGCAGGAGGAGGAAAGGAAATCGAAACGTCCAAACCCAACCATATAAAATATATTTTCCCACTTCCACCCGCCACAACCCCCCCGCCCCCACTCTCTCTCCCGCCCCAGAAAAATCTCCATAAATTTGAACCCAATAAGCCAAAGGGAGAAAAAAATGAATGAGGGAATGAAGAGGGGCGACACGAGGTTTCTCGGGAGAATAAAGCTCAATTGGAAAAACTATCCAAAGGATTAATGTTTGTCCGACAACACAAACACTATACGACCAATACCATAAATCCAATCAACAACAGTGCAGTAGGCAGAAAAACCAATGAACCATTCTATCACCTCCAACACACAGCCATCTTGGGAGCTGCACAATTCCCACATGTTCCTATAAAACACGACAAGAGATAATGGTAGTAGGACTTTACACCAAATAACCAAGCACATTACAAGAAAACAGAAATTACCCACTCATTAAACTTATTCAACAACGACCCCTGCACATAAAATAAGTACTTTTCGCTCCCCGAATAAAAACCAGCAATGCAAATAAAAAATAAATAAAAAATAAACTCGTTCCGCTTCATTACGCTCACTTATGTGATAGCTTGTTTTAGTGTTTTGCAAGCCAACGTTTGTATATAGGTAACTTAATTTAACTTGTTTTATTTCTTCTTTTTTTTCTCCCTCTCTCCCCCCATGCTCTTTTTGAAGTTGCCAAATGTTTGGAGAGTCAAAATATTGATTCTGGTGTTTGTTTTTACCAAGTCGGCAAAAGATTCGGCAAGAGTAAAAAAGACAAACCTTAAAAAAGTGACTTTTTGTCCTTGGTGTCAATTTGGCAGTATATTTTCAGCCACGTGGGTGTATTTTGTATGAGAAATTTCTTATTTATATCGTCCAATTCATTCCCTCTTAGAATTTATAAAGAGGAATAAAAAGTTTTATTTTATTTTTGTAAAATACTGTTACCTCTGATAAAAATACAAAATTTAAATATCTTTTCTTTATTCCCAGCATGGCAAAGAGCTACAACTACAGTTCAAAAGTTTAGAAACTAGTTAATTTTTATTTTTGAAAAAGTCTAAATTCACAAAATGTGTATTG
>JAQFZP010002724.1:0-12521 GCA_034695745.1 Geophilus truncorum | reverse complement strand
GTTGTAAATCTTAAGCTCAGAATGAGTTGTGACGGCAGATTGTTTATAATAACACAAGAGATGAAGTTTTTTTTGCTCCTTTTCTCCTTTTTTTTCTTTTTCCATTTTTTTCTTGCATTATTTATTGCTCTTTGTATTTCATATTCGAAAGATGTTTTATCTATTTTTTCCTGTTTTTATTTTCATCAAGTAGATGCTTCAAATTGCACTCATCCTTATTTATTGTGTGCAGTTTATTGCTCTCATGCCTACTTATTGAATGTAATCAAATATGGAGAGTTCTAAGTAAAGATCATGATCCGTAAAATAATATTAAAAGTTTTTAATGTACATTTATGGCTATTGAAAACGGGATTAAAACTTTTCTTTTTGTTATTAGAGCTTATGGTGAAATTAAGCATGGTACTTTAATGATAAATACATAGATTGTTATTTGCAATGTACTGTAGTTGTAGTGCAGTACTTGAAAATGTACTAAATTATTAATTTCATTTTATTTCGTGTTTAGCTGTAAGATATATTTGTTTTAAAGTTGATAGTGGGCAGAGAAAGACAGAGAAACATTATTTATGGAAATTGTTTTAACTACTTTAACCTTTTATTACAAAAGCTCGTGGGTGTAAAGTCACTTTATTTTGGGTGGATGTAAGGAAAAAAGATAGGAAAAGGAGAGAAAGGAAATAGAAATATATTATGAGTTAATACACATTAGCAAGATGTTGGTTGGCAAGGCGTCGAAAAAAGTCGCGAAGCAACTTGAAAAGCTTTGGTTGACCGAGTCGAGGGTAAAGTGGGAGACGGGAGTTAGGGGAGCGCGATAATGACGCCATTACTGCAAATGGCGGAATGTTGTCCGTATCACGGTTGAGAGGACAGAGCCGAAACAGCAGCCACCAACCAATTGGAATGCTGAAGAGAGCAGGACTTGGTACTTGGTCCATTACCAACAAGTCGCTTGACCTAATGTAAGAGTTTTGATTTGTATTCGAAAAGTTGACTGCGATATCACTAACTTCTTTAGAACACATTTGAATTCAATTTAAATAAGGATTCTTGAAATGATGTTGCTCACAATGCATTTTTACCAAGAATTTATATCCACACTGCTGGGTTAACTAGTACTAAAACAATAATTTTGGAAATGGTTTTGAAATTGGCTTTCCTGCGGTGCACTTAGTGCTTCTCCGCAACACGTGATTCGTCTTTGATAGTGTTTTTGCAATGCATCAACTTGAGTTTCTGTGAGTTTGTTATTTTTGATTAATAAGATTTCATTTTGGTCTGCACGTGGAAGAAAAGCCTTAAGCACAATTCTTTTCTTGCCATTCAATGGCGCGGAAACTGGAAACATAAAAGGTTTCTCAGGTCGTGTAAATAAACAACGAGCTATTTCCTACAAGATTTTCATTCTCTCCTTTGAACCCGGTTAAGAATTCAAACATAAAGTTTAATTTAAAATGTTTATGCACACATAATGCCGTGAATTCTCATAAAAGTAATAATATTAAGCAATACATTACGGTACCAGTCAAACATCAACACGTGCAGAAGACTTGTGACTTTTAATTATCTAATTTGATTACAAAACTTTTTTTTAAAACATTCTTTACAAAAACTTTAATCAGTTTGAAGTTTATCGTGTATAATTTCCCTAAGTATCTACTGATCCTTCGTTCTTGGAATAAAAAGAAGACTGTGTAATTAACTTGAATTTCAATGAGTGCATACTCATTCAAATTTTAATTCATCTAAAAATTTTAAAGTGCAACTGAGACCCGTTTAAATTCTTCACGAAAAATTTAAATAATAAATATTTATGAATTTTTTCGAAGCGTTTACTACTTTTTCGGTTGTCTCTAAGTCTTATCTCGTATCATAATTTGCTTTCTACGACATTGGTGTCAAACTTTATTCTCCACACACGCCCTCTTGATGCTTAATTAAGAAACCCTTTGGGACTTGTAGTGTTGCTTACTGCGAACACAATGATGTTGGTGCCAATCGTGGAGATACTCTTGTTGGCCTTTCACCTGTTTACCGCGGTTTTTTCATTAAGCAACACCTTTTCTCAATGTTTTTTTTTTTTTTTACACCTTGCACGCACTTTGTTAATTCAGCGACGAAATTCTCAGGTGAATTCCTCACATTTTGTGACAAACTCGAGATTAAAATGAATTAGGAGCAACTGCGCTTTCTTTGAGCTCGCTGCAAATTAAATTAAAAATCCCACGTTTCGGGTAGAATTTCGACAGTCAATTAGGATAAAAATATTTTCATACTTCTTTTTTAAATCGATACGAATTTGTTTGCCAAAATTTAAGACAATTTGAATTTATTTATTTATTTTTAGAAATAATGCATAATGGACTAGACAATCTATTTTTCCGCTTACGTATAAAAAAGTTGACGTTACGAAAGAAAAAAACCAATAAGATTAGGGTTAGAGTAACGCATTTGTGTCGTCTTTTGTGAAAAAAAAATTGTCTTTTTTTTTTATTTTTCATTTTTTTGATTAAAGATGTCATTGCATCAGCTAAGACATAAAACAACATTTATTCACTGGTTTTTCTTTGAAGTTTAATCTGATAATATTATTCTTGTAAGAATTTTAATAATTTAATTTTTTTTGTTGTTTCTAGGATCGCCCGCTTACGACACAGTTCGTCCTTTGGCATACCAAGATGTCCGAATCTTTCTCCTTTGCTTTCAAATCAACCGACCAGATTCGCTGGCTAATACACTTAACAAGGTAAAAATTTTAGTAGTCAACAGGAAGTGAGGAATTACTTCTATCGCATTGAACCTGAAGATTCATTATCGTGCGTAGTTTAATTGTGGAAAAAAAAGGTTAATTACACCAGCAGCAGTTGTTAATCGCAGCCAATATCGAGCGAAGCAGTGCAGTCATGTCCACCTGCCGTCACCCTTAATCCAAATCACGGTAGTGGACAACGCTTTCAGGTGGAAATCGAACGCTTTACTTCATTTTGATTTATTAGACAGGGAGATTAGAACGATTTTCCATAAGCTTAACATTTATAAATTTCATTAGAAATTCTCACTACTGTGAATAGTAAATTCGCGCAAAGTTAAAGCTTAATTGAAGATGGATGTTAAGTTATACGTTGCTTGCACGCCGGGAAATTCTCAGAGCGCCAGTAAAAAGGCGGCGGAGAGTTCTTTATTTCTTTTTTCCCTCTTTCTTTGTCTTCTCACATACACTTTCCGGCTCTGGCTTCATGGGATTTTCATTGAAGATGCTACCACGGAGCATTTTTGTCTTACTCTTCACATTTATACGCCTAGGGGTCTTGGGATTGGTTGCTAAAGGGAGAAGCAGTCGCTTTTCTTAGCTCTGTGCAATTGATGGAACTAATGTGGTGTTTAAAACGCTCGTGTGTGAATAAAATAGAGAAATTTAACAAGGAAATTGGCCAGAACAAAAGAAAGTCAGAAATGAAACTTCCCAGATCGTCAGTACCTCATTTAGTCAATGGGTAATTGAAGACTAAAATTGTAGCTCATCTCCTTTTAAAGCTCATTTTTATTTCTACTTTTTTCGTAATTTGATTGAAATTTGTTGTTTGAATCTGCACTGGAATTGCACTTTGCGAGATGCTGCGTGCTTTTCCCGCACACCCATTTTTATAGCAAGAAACCTAAAGGTAAACTTTGTTTACTCTGCGAGCACGTCATCGAATATTGTTCTTCAGACTGAAAAACACTCAGGTTTAATTACAGAGAAGATAGGTTAGTTTGGGATAACACATTAGTAAAACAACTAATCCAACTTAATGTAGTTTTTTCCAAAGTACGTACTCACTTAAGCTGAAGCTTGAAACGACTTTGGGAAAAAAAAAGAATGCCAATATTGGTTGAGTATTTCCACAATTTTTTTCAAAAGGTTGCGACCACAGGTATTTTAAATCGATAAATTTACCGACAAAAGAAGAAATTTATTATTAATTTTCAATCAAGTTGACAAGTTTGCAGAATTTTGATTTCCTAATGGCATGCCAGCAATTTCAACTATGCTTTGCATGATTATGGTTTTGAATTACATTGAACGATTTAAAAAACGACTGCTCATCAATTGGCATCAACTAGTTTATTTAAAACCAATCGAGAATGTATTTGAGGTTGGCTTGCTGCAATCAACTGCAATTGTGATTCACTGAAAACCACAATGAATACATTTCCTAAGCCTATTTTCGGTGTATGTGGTTTAAATGCAGTTTACCAAATCAAACATAACAACAATATGTAAATATTTTTATGATTTTTTTTATTTTTTTTATGTGTGTAGTGGTATCCTGAAGTACGGCAACACGGACCTAACGTGCCAGTAATACTCTGTGGTTGTCAGAGTGATACCAGACAAGATAGCGACTCGGTGTCGAATCATTCAAAAAGCAAAGAAGGAGTCGTCAGTTCAGAAAAAGTAAGTTTGGCATAATTCACCATTTAACATATAACTGAGGTTTACATTTGTGTGGGTTGTACTTGCAGGCACTCGAGACTTCCCGGCAAATCAGTGCTGCCACATATGTAGAGACTTCGTCCAAATTCTCGAGCAAAACAGCTCGCGAAGCATTTGAAGTGGCTGCTTTAGCTGCATTGGGCCGTCTCAACAAAAATCACGCACTTATACAACGTGATCGCTCTTACGATCGTACTTTGGAACGATCGCCGTTCGAGCGTGCTCGGTATAAAAGTCGCTTGGATCTTAAAGCTGAATTACGCGACCGCACCAAAAGTTGCTCCATCATGTGAAGGCTTTTATAAGTAATGATGGAGCAAGTCAGGAAAAAAGGAAGCGAGTAATTGTAAGGCAAGAAGGCGATGATGGTGTTATTGTGTTCTCATGTATACGAACAGACTCGTGAAAAGTTTTATTCACCTTTTAAAATTCCTCGTCCGAGGAATCGTTGTTGACCGTAGTCGGTCTTTTCACTTCACTCCACACTTGTCTGCTAATTAACGATGACGTTGGAGAACACTTGTTCGAATCTTTAAAGGACTATTTTAGAATTTTCTCTCCAACTTTGACAACTAACAACTAAATACTCTAATCGGTTATATTAAAATGTGTATATTTTTGATTTGCTACATACAGTGCATAATATTTGTGTTAACAAGAATAATTAGTTTTTTTGTTTTTTAATAGTAAGTAGAAAAAACAAAAACAAAAAAAAAATCAAATAAATATCTGGTTAAGAATTGCTTAAATATTTCTGGCATCTTTCTTTACATTCTAAACACAGTGATGTAAAATAGCGAGCAGTGAGCGCCATCTATCGTCGCGGTCATCAAAGAATTAAAGAAGCAGTTACACCATCTGCAGTTAACTTTAGAAGTTGCAAGTAATAAACACTTCGAGTTGATGTTCTGTTTCTTACCTGAGAAGCAATCAAGTCGGGGCAGACAGGCGTCTTTGTTTTTTACTTCTGTCTACTTGGTCTAAAATCTTATGCACCATTCGAATGTCACTGCGAAATGAGAGTACCGTAAGTACGTTACTGGTACACTTGAATTTAAATTTGAAAACTTACTTATTTAATTTTTCTTTTTTCCTGTAATTGGCAGAAAAAATGGCAAAAATCAGGATTACAAAAAAGAGACACAGTGCAAACAGCATGTGGAAGAAAACCTAAAAATAAAAAGACTGTAAGTAATTTTTAAAAGCAATATTTTTTTTGGTATACCATCGATGTGGGTCGAATAACATCAATCATTTTTCTGAGAATTACATCCAAGCAATTCGCCGTAAAATGATACATGAAACAAACACTTAGCATCATGCAAGTCGTGCCTTCAATCGCCTAATACATGGATTCGTCTAAGAAAAATCTTATTTGAATTTGAATTTAATCTCATTTGAACTTACTTCGGTGTAAGCGAAATCAATCATCGAGACAAACATGAGAACTTCACTGCAACTAAGAATTATATATTGAGGAAGTTGAAATAATACAGATGTAAGGTTGGCAGTTTCGGCTGCAAAATGACTTGTTTCGATCTGAAAAGAAATCAATATTGAAATATGAAAAAACAACACTCGAAAATTATAAAATTCTTTACTGTATCGTTTTGCAACCAACTGGTTACTATAATGTTGTACACATAGTGATGTTTGAATGTAATCTCAGACAATGCACACACTGTTTCACCCTCCACCGGTGTGCACACAGCGTAACTTAAAATTTTAGAAATATTAGTACGGTAATAGCATTGTATTAATAATGTGCAAAGTTGAGACATTTTTGTAAAAATGTTAAATTTTACTCACCTGCCATCCTTTACAAGTGCATATTGAGTGATTCCAAAATTATGTGGCGTTGGGAAAATATATTTCCTATCGTCTTCTTTATTGTGGAAAATAATTTCATCAACTTTAAATCCCTTTGGGTCGTACGAGTATAGAACTCTGATATTCACTTTGTCTTTTTCTGCTACAACCCAATTATATTGTTCCGTTGAAGATTTAAATATGATTTTTCCTGAATTTATTGCATCATCTTTAAATGAGAAAATCAAAGCATACGATTCACCACCGGCTGGAGTCCAGCTCACGTTTTGCGAATGAGCTAAATGTTCACAAGGGTACTGCTTTTTGACACCAATTTGCTTCAACCTTGCATGTGACGCCCGTATGTTCAGTTCTTCGTATTTCTTTATTTAACAATGTTAATCTCACTGGTCAGAAATACTCCTCAAATGAACATAAACTTACTCCATTTGGTTCTATGTCGATAACGTTATAGGTGGAAAAGACGACCGTTAATTTGCATGGCAGAGGATTGTAAATATAGAGACTGATGTCGTCGGGAAAAGGCTTTACCGGAAGGCGAGCCTAAAGATAAAAATCAAGTAAATTAGGTATTTAAGTTTTATTAGAATAAAGCCAATTTATTGATACTTTCCTCAACAACTATTTGCATAAATCCACTCATGATATAAGCAGTACTGGCAAGAAATCCTGCAAAAATGATTCGTCTAACATGACTGCTCAATGCAGAGTTCTTCTTAAAATTTGGAAACACAACGTAGGCAAATACAGGTGAAAGAACAGAAGGAATGAGTTTTGCAAGCGACATCATATCGCGTGGTCTGGTATAAACCTACGAATATATCGGTACGGTATTAAAAAAAAGTAACATAACACGATGACACACTTACATCAACTGGTAAAAGGTCCATCTGTTCTCCTTGAAGCAACCACAAGTAATTTAAATGTGTGTAAATAGCGTTGTAAATTGGGATTATGAGCAATATTATCATTAGATGTAACTGTCTGCGAACGTGGGCTATAAAATCTTCAGTGAATTTTTTTTTAGAATAGTATAACCAATGATGATGCTTTTCAGAAGTTACTACTTTTCTGTATAGGGCGTACTGAAAGATATTATAAAGTCAAATGATGGTCAAATGTAATAATAATATAAAGCAACGAACAACTATACAGTGCCAAAATCGCAAGCTGAAGTAGCTTTTATCCATGGAAGTATATTCACTCATTCCTGCTAAGATGCAAACTGAAATTGTATAATTTATGTATTTTATAAGACTATAGAATGAAACTAACTGTATTACGGTTAGAAAGAAGAATAGCTCCTATTAGCAATCCGTAAAAGTACAAAACTGAGGTTTCACTAGGATCTGGAATTATCAATCGGTACATCAGTGTCATTTAGAACTAACAAGGAGAGTACATGGCATGAGGGTAAACAAAAAAGTTTCAAATTTACACATTAGACTCTTCAAACACATGTAAAAGGTTTTCTACATTCTTAGCTCGCACCTCTGTTCTGGTTTAGAGAAAAACCTCTTTGAAATTGCACTTTTTTTTTTTTTTTTTTTTTTTTGCATATTTAACACCATTTTATGCAAATTCAGTGAAAAAATTCAAAAGTTAGTGCAAAAATATTTGTGAAATTTGCACTATATTTTTGAATTTTTTTAAATTAAATTTGCATAAAATGGAGTTAAAAATGCAAAAAAAAGTACAAATTTCAAAGAGGTTTTTCTCTAAACTAGAGTAGAAGTGCGAGCTAAAAATTTAGAAAACCTTTTACATGTGTTTGAAGAGATGTGTAAATGTGAAACTATTTTGTTTATCCTCATACCATGTGCTCCCCTTGTAAGTATATGGCATTAAATGTTACTAACTATAAGCATGTGGAAAAAAGCAGCCTTGAAAAAATTGTCCCATACAATATGCAAATAAAGTGAAAAAGAAAAATAGCTCTCTTGACTGCAATAAGATTATTAATTAAGTACCGGTACCATACTTTACGTCATTGTCGTTTAAAAACATATTACTGCATTTGGGCCAAATTGGTCCGCACCAAATGATATGAGCATAGGTAACCTACTTTTACCAAATACGTAGATAGCAAATCCTATGGGGTACGTGTAACTATAAAAGATACGGTACGTTTACTTTTCTCAGTGTTCATTGCAGAAAACAAAATAGTACCTTATTGATTTTAACGTGAAACTGGATAAGTAAATTAACACAATTCCAATTAATTGAGGAATGGTCAAGATCAAAACAATCCTAATTAAAAGAAACAATACTTTTTAAGGGCATATTTCTACAACATGTAGTACAGTATACCCGGTACTTTTTTTTATTTAAAAGTACAATCGATTAGCAATTACTGACCAGCATTTACTTAAGTAAGCATCTGCAAAAAAAGAGATGATCATCATTGCGATTTCTCCACAGATGTGTGTGAGTAGCTCGTAACTGCCATAAGCTGATGTGTTTGTGTGAATGAATTCACCGTAGACTTCATGATGAAAATCTAGATACCGTATAAATAAAAATAGCAGAAATTGCATTTCTATTTAAAATTATTTACATTAATTACATACCGTACACAAACTATATTACCCACCTAATATTCCATATAAAGCTATATTTTCAAAAAATAAGGCTACCATTAAAAAATATATCGATTTTGGTATATTAAAATTCTGCAATTGTTCTGCATCCAACTGATTACGTACCGGTAATCTCTGTAAACAAATAAATTGAAGTTGTAAGTTTTTTATACGTGTTTGCAATTACTATAGCATTTTATACCTCAAAATTGGGTACTGTTGGGGTGGACATTTTTTTTTTTTTAATTTTTATAAATTACAATAGCATAATTACAGTTGACCATTGAGAGTGTTACAATGTAACAACAATTAAGTCAGTATGGTTTTGTGTTACCCCATTGTTACATGTTCATTACAATATACTGTCAAGTGTCATAAATTTATTGACAATCTGAATGAAAACCTTCGATAGAACAATTTAAAGTACAAAGATGAGTGGAAACAATTTTATCACTCGATTTAGTTAAGTGTGTAAACGTATCCAGAGATGGCGACACGAGCTAATACTTAAGTTACTACCATACCACTGTTGCTGTTAAGGTGATGCTGATGCTCATTGCATTTAGATGAACGGTTGAGGTTGACTCGCGAGTCAGAAGTAAACATTAATCCATCTATTTATCCACATAGTATAATAAGTACAAGGTATGAATTCTTGCACTGTTAGGTAACTGTGGTAGGTTAATTTGGCATTAATCTAACTGCTTTGTTTACAATTTACCATAAATTGTTTTATTTATAATTTTCCTAATGTTGTACAGTTTTATCCATATAAACACGCTACAAATAGTTGTTTGGCAATTCACCAATTTCTTTTGAACTCGCCTTGATCAAATTATTTTTTTTACATACAGAACAATGCAGTTATCTAATACATCTTTTTATATACTGGTATTACAATTGCTTTGCTAATTCTGTAGTCTATGTTGTTGATAAATGTTAATTTACAGCACATATTATTAATAACTTGGTTTGAAAAATGTAGTGTAAACAAAGTGATTTAAAGTGCAACACTCCAAGGCATTAACAGGAAGTTGTGAAATTTGTGCGGAAAAAAGTATACACAATTTATCTTTCTAAAAGTAGCCACACAGTTCATTGCCAAGCAAGTAGTATATTTACAAACTAAAGTTTACTAATAATAAATTTTCAAATATTTTTTTTTAAATTATACCAATGTTATTTGTTATTATTGTATTTTTAAAGATGTCTCAGCAAGTTATCTCAGCAAAAGAAGACATATTTCCCGAAAACCAAGTGACTATTGTCTGTTCCGGGCGAAAATATATTGCCGATCGCGATATCATTTGTGCTGGGAGTCCGTACTTTAATGCAATGTTTAAAAGTGGCATGAAAGAAGCTCTTAATAACGTAGTAGCGTTACAAGACGTGGACGTAGACGCTTTAGAAGTCATCTTATTCTTTTTGCACACGGGGAAAATAGACGAGGATGAAGACAATGGAGAAGAAAAGTTGAAACCACTTTTTCTAGCAGCGCACTTACTTCAAGTTGAAAATATCCAATCATTTGCAGCTCACGCTCTGGGCAAAAAAGCGAACAAAGAAAATTTGGATGAGTTGAGGCAATTTGCTGCTACATATAACAGCAACGAAGTTTTACAAGGAGTTTTACGCTTTCTGGCTCAAAATTTAATTAACTTCGCAGATAACGACATTTTTTTGGAGCTGGATGAAAATGAATTGGAGTTCTTGTTGGATGTGACTCGAGAGCTCACTTTGTCACCCGAAAATTCATTGAAAAGTATTCTCAAGTGGGTCAATCATAAGACAGCAGAAAGAAGACACTTTCTGATTCCCATGCTCGGCCATTTGAGATTAAGCGGTTTGTCACGACAGTTTATTCAATTCACGATCTCGAGCGAATCTTTGTTCAGGGAACATATGGAAGTTGCCAAACAATTCATGATGATCGTTTTGATACAGAGAATTATAGATGGCGTTCAAGAGTTTTGATTGATTTGTTACAATTTTTACTTTTGTTTATTTTTATTGAAAGTTTGCAATACATTTTTGTACGTTTATACTTTAATAAATACAATTGCTTTTAATTTCGTATCACAAGTCAATTTGGGTAATATAATTTTTTTATTTATTATATTTGTTACAGACATTGACTGTATTCGATATTTTTTCAGTTGAAAGCTTAACAGATTTACGGTTTAATAGAAAAATTAATTCTCTCAACGGCTATTTAATATTACAATTTGAAAGTTGTGCTATACATCTCAAAGCAATACTTCTTTCTTTTACTGTGCAAAATGTTGAGTACCATAGCTAAAAGAATTTTATTTAAAATTATCTACAAGTGAGAAAATAGTTAGGGTGTAATTCTATTAATAAATTTTAGTACGGTATCTTTTTTGTAAAATTACGGTGTAGATTTTGTAAAAACCTTGTGAAAACAATAAAATCGCCGAAAAAAATCTAAAATGGATAAATAGTTGTAAAACTATGGTTAAAACATTATAGAAATATTGAAAAATTCAACAAATCTGTAAACGTATTGTAAACGCTGTGAAAACACGATAAAAAAGGCGTAATAAGACAGTGAATTCATTAAATGAAACACTAGAAAAACTAAAACGATTTAAAATAAAAATAAAAACAAAATAAAACGACGTAAATGAATAAAAAGACTGACTTGTAAAAGTATTGTAAACGCTACATAAATGTCGATACGGTGTGCGCTCTGCTTGCATCAGCCGAGAAGTACATTCAATACAACAAATTCCCTCGTTCAAAAGGTAATTGATGTAAACAAAATCACAATTCAAATTTATTTTAAATTCAATTTTATTTAATATTACAATATTTTTTATAGGCACTAGAATTTTTTGACCTGCATGGAAATGAAGTTTTCAGTATGGGTTCCTTTACTTTATTACCACAGCATGTGGTGCGTTTAATCTTAACCAGAGAAGAGCTCAAAGCCGAAGAATTAACCAAATTCCACGCTGCATTAATGTGGAGCAAGAAGTTTTGCGATACTCAAGTCGGATTATCACTTTGCGAGGTGAGGTAAGTAAAGTAAAGCATTCTGTCAGTGCAGAGTGCGTTACAAATTTATTCTTTCCAGATTGTGGCAAATTTTTTGGAATTCATTGCCTTCCATAAAATACCTGCGAGTCAATTGATGAAAGAAGTTCACCCACTTCACGTTGTTTCTGACCGAAATGCACTAGTGCATTTCGGTTAGGATCTCCTCGATATGCAAGCTTGCATATCGAGCAGATCCTAACTCCGTCGACATATTCAAATTGGACAACAGACCCACAGGACCTCCATCTCTGCAGCGGTCCCTTTCAACTCAGGGATCACAAGACGTTGCACACTCCAGCAATACAACATTAAGTTCGATGGGAAGTGATCTACCGCAAATTATCCATCTTAGAAGTACGGATACCGCCGGAGGAACTACGAGTGGCGGAACGTTGAATTGTTGAAAAATTGGCTCAAAATTGGCTCCCAGATGTTCAAATGGTAAGACTATACACTTACAATTTGATCAATTTTTCATTTTTTGCTCACATCTAGTAATCTTTCAGAGCTGGACCTATGCATGCGATATCTTTTAAACTCCTTGCACCAAGGACTAGCCTTTCCACATGAAA
>JAQFZP010002723.1:0-12536 GCA_034695745.1 Geophilus truncorum | reverse complement strand
CAGGTGCACTCAAAGCTCTTTAAATGACGTCACAAGACTAACAGACCCCATCCTATTCTAAAAATGGAGGCTATTAACAATTCAGACAACAAGAAGAAAAGACCCGCCAGACGCAAACACCTGCACATAACCACCAGAGCCTATATGTGTAAACTGGTTAAAGACAGACCAGTACTCTGGAAAAGGATTCATCCACAGTATAAGAGAAATAGTGCACGCAATGTAGCATGGGAAGAAATTAGTAATATCATGTCTATGTCAGGTATTTTGTAAAATATAAGAATTTTATAAAAAAAAAAAATTATAATTTTTGTTTTTTCCAGTGAAAGATGTCAAGGGGTATTGGGCATCTTTTAGGGAACAGTATAGGTATAATTCAGGGAAATTGAAAAAGGGTCTGTCAGCTGATAGTGATGAAGAGGAACATGGAATACAGAATGAGGAGGAGAATGAAATGGATCTGGATGAGCTGCAACAATGGGACTTGTGGGAGCATTATAAGTTCATTGTGGAGGAGAATGGAACACAAAAGTAATAGTTGTATTTTGCAAATTTTTCATCTTATTTAACAAGGTGCATACTACAAATAAGTAGAAATAATAAACACTCTTGACAAGGTAGAATTTTGTAACTTTACATACCGGTATTAACTATTGTTACCTCTGCTGAAAGGCGATACGTGACGGTATCGGGATAGAAAGAATGCCACATTCTTATTATTATCTATACTTGATTTTATAAAATAAAATTTTATGTTTTTAAATATTTTTAAGTAAATTTTACTTTTGATTACTTTATATAGAACAAAATCACTGCTATTGCAGCGCCAATGCAACAAGTGTCGACAACTGGAACCAACAGAATCTGCTTCAAGCGAAAGTAATGCTCAAACATCTGATGTAAATTCTGGTTTAGTAGATGACAGTGCATCAAGTAGTGGATACAATGACATTAACAGTATACTTAATGTAACTCTTGCTTGTAATGATGAAGAAGAAGATCAAGACAACACTAATAAGTGCAAAAAGACAAAAACACAACAAATACCCAAAAGACCCAAAACCACCAATCATGCAAATGTAAATATAAATATTTATATAAATAAAAAAAATAATTATTAAAATTTTGCAATTTTAGATTCAAAAGAACATGAGTGTTTCAAAACCATTGGAAACTGCAGATTTAGGATTGGTGATTACAAATGCACTGAATAATTTTGTAAGTTGTTTGCATAAAAGACAACAGGAGCAGCCATTAACAAATGGCCATCACTCTGCATTGTTTTATGCTCTGGGGTTTATAGAAACTCAGTTGGAGAAGTTATCAGAACTAAAGCAACAGGAATTGTTACAGAAGTTTATGCAAATGTGTTTTGAGGCAATCAGACAGCAAGCAACAGATAGTCAATAATGTGTGATTTAGTGATAGGGTTTAGGTTTTCATTGTTGTGTTACATAAAATTTGAGAAAAATATTATTTAAACTTTCTATTTGTTCATTTTTTCTTATGTATTAAATAAATTACTTTGTGTTATTTACTTTTCTTTCAACAACTTCATACAGTGATAGAAGATAAGAGGTGCTGTCACCTGGTGATAAAAATTGAAACTATGTTTCACTTGCATTTAAAAATTAAAACTAATACTTTTGATAATCAACTGAAAATAATTGACACGTGATAAAATTTAAAGTTTAAAATAACACACATTTTGAAATTCTATATATCAACACTAGAGGGAAATGCACAATCATTTCAACAGTAGAAATTAATTGCAGTTAGTGCTAATGTGTAAATATTTGAAATTTTCATATCAATTAACTGTGAATTAAGACTTAAAATATAAAATGACATTACAAAAATTTTTTGGTTAACAATAAATTTTGCAGGACTTCAACTATGCTAAATTTTACCAAGGCAATCAATATTTGGCTCCACCTACATTACCTTTCTATTGATTACTTTTATTATTATTAATGCGGAAGCAAATTTTGTTATGTAATTTTCAACCAGTTAAAATTACCTATAATAAATCTTGCTCACCAATAAAAACAGGTCAACAGTTTTTATAGTTTTCTAAATTTTTACTTGAATATTCCCACTCCCAGTTTCATTACACATTTATTCTCTTTTTAGTGTTTACTTTGATTCTAAACTTTGATCTTTTGGCTTGTGTTGACTTGGCCATTGTAAAAACACTAAAGAAAAAAGAATTTAGGTAAACTGTTAGAAAATATACAGTCAACAGAATTTTTTTGTTAAAATCTTAAAAATCTTAAAAAAAATTTAAATTTTATTTATAAAATTAAAATTTGAGAAAATAAAACATTAAAATAGATGAATAAAATAACATTTAAATAATTAAATTATAATAAAACATTAGCCAAAACGTATCACAAGTTTTTATTAATTGTAAATTTAATCTTAAAATCCAATTTTGAAAAATATTATAATTTAATTACAAAAAAGGAGTAAAAATGACTTTATTACGTACAGGTATAATTATTATACCATTAAAAAAAATTATAACAAATTGATCACAAATGAACTTACTGAACAAAATTTCATTAGAATAAGATAAAACAGACCTAAAATTAAATTAAATTAAATTAAATTTCAATTAATACCAAAAAAAAAATGATCAAAAAAATCATTTATACAACTACAGTACCTCATGACAAATCTGACATTGATCACGGAAGACGTCACTGGGGTGCCACGCCCATTTTTGTGAGACGCGTTCAGATCACGGGGTGAGAGGCATGGCCACATGGGGATGAGTTGGTGATTCCGTTCTTGCGCGTGCAATGCACGTGCAAATGCCATCTCTCTCGCACCCTCGGTCATAAGGTCCGCGATTTTCAACCGGAGACTCGCCGGAGTGCATCGCTGCATCGCCGCGAAGCCCACACGACGAAACCCGTACACTCGCGATGGTGCATCAGCCTCGATTTAGAACATGTGTCGTTCCAACCCGGTTTCAGTTGCTTGTGGTAGCAGGTGAGTGAAACCCATGCACCGATTGATTTATTCCCATCAACAGAAAACACATTGGGTTGTTTAGTAATGAATGCTCATAGCATTTCCTCAATTTTTCCTAATTTTGTTTTATCACAGTTTAAACCGGAAATAACCATTTTGCTGGGGCTAAGTCCATTTTATTTATACACTCAGTGAACCAATGGCATTCTGATAAGAATAGGAATCAGATTTTTGCATTTGGAGATTAGGTTATATGTTTTTAACATGTGTGTGTGGTATAATGCTAGCTTTAATTTAATATTACTGTAATTGTTTTAGCGTTTCTAAATATTAAATGCTACATAATTTGATCAATGAAAATAGAATTAAACAGTATGAAGAAATAAATACTTCAAAATTAACCATTAAAAATATAGAAATTTGTTGTTTGTCATTTTTTTTTCAACAATAAATGTGATACGGTACAATATAATATTATTCGAAATTAAAAACTGATTTATTTTTAATTTTTGAGACATAAATAAATAGAAATAAATAATTTATATTATTTGTTCTGGAATTGAGTGCATTGTTTGAAAATGTAATTTTCAAATTTACTCATTTTATGAGAAATTTTGAAAGAATTGACTTATTAAATCGTAGGAATTTTAAACAAAATTCTATGATTTAATAAGTCAATTGTTGAGATTTTACCCAATTTAACAATATTTTAGTATGGTAATGTAGAATGTTATTAAAATGTTAAAAATTTAATTTTCTTGATGAAATTTATCATCAATAAAAATAGAATCCCCAACCTCTACACTTTTCTTAAAAACATAAACAAATCCGGGTTTTTTTTCTCTCCAACAATAACAACAACAACAACAACAACACAAATTTCACCATTTCGCAACAACAAAAAACTACCATAAATCATTATTTACACTAAAACTTGAATTAACCTCTGCTTCAACTTCATTATCCCTTATCTCCTCCTTTTCCATTGATTAAATCAATTTTATTCCTTTCCACAACAATTAATCCCACAGAACTGTTTTATACTTGTGAAACTTTCCACAACTTTTAATCTAAATTTACAAATCAACTTTTTGAATTACCCAACTTGGATGTGATACTCTTGAGATTTTCTATCATCAATAGAAGCTTAATTGAAAACTAGAACTTCTATAAATGGAAATTGGATTGATTGGCTATTGCTGATTTTCTAAGGAATATTTTTATACAGTATTTCTTAAATATAAAAAAATTATTTTTATTAATTTTACTTGGTTTCAGTGACATGGAGAAGAGTATGGGTAATGCACTTATTGATTTTAGGGGTGTGGGTAATAAGCTGTCTCTTTTTTTGATGAGAGAATAGCAGGAAAAAGAGAGGGGGTTTTGTCTAGACAGAATTCTAAACAGCTGAAATGAGAAAATTTTTATTTTATAATTTGAAGTTTATTTTTATAGATTAAAGATACATTTCAATAAAATTAAAATTTATTGTTTATATTGTATAATATAAAATTATTATAAAATAACAAAATATTGGGTTTTTTTTAATACAGTTTGACAATGTCATCTTTATTTTTTTAACTTAAGTACTTATAATAATATGGACCTTCAGCACCTACTTAACCAATATTCCAACTCTATTGCCTAAATTGAGGCATTAGGTCAATTGAATCAATCAATACCACAAGGAAATATACACTTGCTCACACAAATGTTGAAAATGGACTTAAAAAAAACCTATAATCACATTTACTTAATGTCAAACATCTATCTTAACTAAAAACCAAAATGGCTGCTTGCCAAACCTATATAAACACATTATATTATAATAAAATTGCCATAAATTTTTTAACCTTTTTATTTTGTTTTCCTCACTGGCAACAGTTCAAATAATCATTACATTGGCTTTAATCCAAATAAACCCATCTCTTTAATACCTCTTGTTATTTACCTAAAAACAAAACCAGAAATCAATTCTTTCATTAGAATTAAAACCCCAGCAGCAGATAAACAAAATTTATATAAATTAACTCCAGTTGGTAGAAAAACAACTTCATGGACTGTTTTTCTTAAATCCCTTTCCAACATCTTCTAAATGTCTCTGTTGACTTCACTTGCCCCCTGGTGGTAAGACTGCACACATATATCTTCTTTAAATAAACCTTTCATCACATTTGATTGGATATTGGATTTGTTTCAAGGTTTTATTATATTTTATTGCAGTTTTATTGCAGAATTGCAAAGCTAATTTCTGCTCAGGCCACTCCACCCTGGACTTGTGCTACAAGACCATTGAACCACTTCTTGAGAATGACAAGTTGTCAGGTTTGCCAACTTCAAAGCAAGCCCTTGATGTCATGTGTGAGTAAGTGTGATTGGTGATTTGTGGGTCAGAATAAGTTATTTGGCGTTTTTTTTTTACTTATTTAATGATGTTTGTGGTTGCAGAGCATTTCAAAGTGGAATGAAGTGTATAGATGAGTTTGCAAAACACTGTATGAAGCCACATGACCAGAACTATCTGCAAATGACAGTGGCAGGAGCCAGGCAGATGATGAAGCATTTATGTGATGATCCCCAGTTCCAGAATGGTAAAGTTGAAGATAGGGTTTGAAGTAGTGCAACAATGCAGTGTTTGGGTAAAGTTAGATGTTGCATAACATTCACAAGTTGATAAATGCTATCCTGTTGAATTTGAAACAGGATGCAAAATGTTAAGAAGCATTGATTTGGGAATTTGAAATTATTATATCCTTTTAAATTAATGTAAAATTTTTTAGAATTTTATAAAATTGATGCAAATTATTTTAATGATATTGTTGGTATCTTGCAATCTACTGTTGCAATTTGGTAACAGGTGAGTTGTAGTCTTTTGTTCATTTACATTTTAATCATTATGTTGATTTTTATGACAGTGACAGTGAGGTATCAAATTTAACCACTAGATGGCAAAGCACATCATCAAACAATCCAACGATAAATTTTGCAAAATATAATTTTTTTTAAATTAAGTCTAGAAAAATAATTTTAGAAAATTTTATCAATGTAAGAGTCTAAGAAATTACTAAATATCTGTTGTTGGCAAATATTTGTCCTCTTGTAAAATTATTCAAAATTTTCTTTGGAGAGTCATTCAGTTAATCTGCCAATGTTAATTTTAGCTCTGGCCACTTCTGACCAAGTGCAGTAATTGCCTCTATTGTTAAAAATGTTGCTATTCCTGTTATTTCCACTGATTCAAAACTTCCCAGTTTCAAGGTCAAGTTTTAGGTCAAATCACTACAATTTGTGCTTCTTCTAGACATAGTAGACCCTTTAATCCAGCAACTCCCAAAATCAATTGACATTGATTTCCAGTAAACAGCAATTACAGTTGAATGTCCCATTCACTTGCACAAACTGTGTCTTCAGTTTCTAGGAACAATAAATACCAACTCTTCATCCAGTTTACAAACCGTAGGAAGCACTGGTTGCATAGCAACTGCACGCAGTTCAGGTCAAGCAAAGACAGTTGATATTGTAAAGCAGTGCAACATTTCAAACAAACCTCTAAGTGTTAAATAATGAGTAATTCAGGATTAGATGAGAAACTATAAAAGAAATTCCAAATTAGGGCATGTGCAGACTCCTTAGAGTTTTATTGTCCATTTGTCACCAAACGGAAAGGAAGTGTCCGTTTGTAACTATGGTGACTGGAATAATGATTATTTATTGACATTGATAGGAAATTGGTTATTTTGTGTTACTAATAAATTTTGATGGTTATTAGTTTTATCATTAAGGTTGCATCACACTTTGTGAAATCAGCAAATAATAGCCGCTATGACTTTAAATGTTTATTTTTTTTGTTTGAAAAAATTTGATTAATTTTACTTTTAATTTTAATTAATTTTTGAATTTCTTATTTCAGAGTACCTGAAACACTCAGATTGTTACTCAAGTTTATCTGAAGAATGGGATCTGTGTTCTCTTCAGATGAAAAAAGTCGTAGATGAGTATCGAATAAAGAAGAAGCAAGTTACTGAACATGAATTAGTCAAGAGTTCATGCTGGTAAGATATTTGGATTATTTTTCATTAAATTGTATGACAAACATCACAAAAATAATTAACATTACAATATGAGTGAGAAAAATAAAGTGTGAAACTTTACTTAAAATAAGTATTGAGTCTCGATATTGAAGACACCATCAGGTGCTGCTGACTAGTGGCAAAACATGCAACTGCAAATGCATAAAGACAAAATTGTTTTTTGCTCACTAGATGGCGCTACAATTTTTTTTAGTCCTGACCTTTGTATTTGCTTTTACTTGAGCGCTTTAACAAATTTAGACAAATCAATTCAAAAACCTAATGTAGGGAGTTAAAAAGAGATATAAAAAAATTTAATTAATTTTTAATTCGTTTCACTTTCCATTTCAGTGCCAAATACGAATTCCTCGTCTGTACCGAAACTGTGTCTTTCAAAAAATGCTCGAAAGAAGCCGCTGCCTTTCTGAGGAACATTGCAGAAACGTTGTCGGGTCCAATGTTAGATGGCAAGTGCAAAGAGATTAAACCAAACCCATGTGAAGATGTGAAAGCTTTGCATTCCGTTTCCATGGCTACAAGCTTTACCTCTCAAGCATTTACTCTTATACCTCTTTTACCGTTTCTTTTCTTTCTCCAGTTAAGTTAATTTTCTCATTAATCTGTGAAATTTGTAAACAAAAAACCTCAAGTCTCCACTTTATGATTTTTTCATAATTTATTTTTGTAATGACTTTCCATCTGATTGATCTGGTCGATCCATGTAAAATAAATTATAAATTATAATGTTAATATTTAAATGCATTGATATGAATTTGTTCTATAATTATTTAATATATAGATAAGCAGATTTTTGTTTAGAGTATGTGTTGTAATGTTTTTATAGATTGGATTGATTTTGTCTTGATTACATTTGGCATAAGACATCACAGTTTGTTTGTCGAAAATAGTTTATTTATATTGAGTTTACATCAGCTGTGTAAGTTTCCTTGAGTGTGCGAATAAATGTTACTTTAATGTATAGAATAACCAATGAGGAGTCTCTGTTGCACAGTAGTAAAGATTGTGACAATTTACTGCATCATTACAGTCAAACTGCACTTTATTCGACCAAATTTTCGTAGTTCGAACTTTAGTCAAAAAGGGGGGGGGGGAGAGAGAAGATAATTACAACCCAATTTTTAAAATAAGTTTTAAATAATTTTTTATTTTTATCTTGGACTAATACTCCAAAAGTATTAGTCCAAGATTTTATTATTTAGTTTTACAAATAAAATTTTGAAACTAAAGTTCATCAAATTATCCAACTATTCATTTACATCTGTACAGGTATGATAAAATTTCAATATAATCAGAAAATATTACCTGTAAAATATGACTCGAAAAATGAAGTTTTATTTTATTGTAAATTGAATTTAGACAAATACATTTTTCCTTGCTGGCAACAAGAACAACCATCAATATATTTTGTTGTAAATTTCCTTTCAGAAGACATCGCATCATTTTATAATTAATTTTTTCCAGTTTAATATAAAGCATGACGAAGAAATTGAATGTAATTATTTGGAATAATTCTTTTATTATTTATAAAATTAAAAACTTTACTATCTAGAAAGATCAAGGAGGCCATTTTAACATGTTTTAAATTTTTTTAAAGATGTAATTGAGAATAGCTGAGACTAGAATGCTTAGTCTAAAGCCCGTTTCACAAAGTTTTAATCGCGACGCGATTTGCGCGATAAGTGTGGCACACTAGGCGCGATTCGCGTCGCAAAGGCGTCGCGCGATCGAAAATATGATGTCATTTCCGATATCTTTGCGTAATTATAAATACCATCAGAAGTATAATACACTAGGATCGTTGCATGTGCAATTTGGAAGTTGCTTGTTTGCTCTTTATCGTATGTTCTTGTCATTTTCTGATCTTCTGATCTTCTGATTTTCTGATTTTGACAGAAATGAAGAAATCAATGCTGCCAACACGTGAACATACATAAGCAACGTCATCTGAATACAATTAATAATTGTTATTTTAAATTTTAGGGAAGAGAACTATGTGATTTTAAATATGACAGATTAGGAGGAAAAAAAACCTCTAACAGTAAATCAAAAATATAAGATATAAAAAAAAAAAGTGATTAAAATAAAAAAAATGAGAGAAAAAAAAATTAATTGTTGTTTTATTTTGTTCAGGTTGGAAGGATCAAGCGAGAATTTTCATGGAGCATGTTTGTAAGAACTGCCACTTTTGCATAAGAGAGAAAAACAAATTTCGTTCTTATTCAACTGATATAGACTTCACAACTTACTCTCTTCGAGCTACGTTCACCCCAAACCTCAGGTATAAGCGAGACACACGAATCTTGTCGAAGACAATAGTATATAACAAACAAAATATTTTTACTGACAAAAAACAAATTATTTCAATATTTTTTTGTTTTTTTTTGCTATGCTTTTATGTAAACACTGCAAACGGATTTTGCTTTATTTCTTGATGCGTTCCACTTGAACTAACTTTATTATTAGCTTTGAAGGTATTTTATCTTTATTCCAGAAATATGGTTTTGGACTTTTGGTTAATCTTTCACCTATTTTTTAAATTTTAAATGTAATTCTTTGATATTTAAGTTTACGGTACATTTAGTTTTGTTTAATAAAACCAATCGCCAGAATTTTTTTTTTCACAAATGTCATGAAAAATAGTTTTAAAAATCATCAATTGGTCATCAGATGACTTGAGTAATCTTTCTGCTGTACTCGCAACCAAATTAAAATCAAGATTTCGATTTGCTTCTTCTCCCGTTAGTAAGTTAGTCAAAACCGTTCTTTTATGAACATCATTAACAGTATTCAAGACCAATTCGACATTACGTTCGCTTCGAGATCTGAACAAATTGAATGTGTAAGATATTCGCAAAACATTTCGTAAGAAATCGACCCGATGTATCGATTTACAAACATTTTGTACACGTCAAAATACAACCAATTTGAGAAAAAAATGTTGTTATATTTGAAAATGGACGATGCAAATAAGATATTTAGAAATTCGTCATCCATTTGCGACAGTAAGAAACAAATAATGTCGAATTTCGCGCTACAGTAAACCCCGTCAAAGTTAATAGCATTGAAAATATCCACATCGTAATTTGGAGAGTGGAAAGAATTGAGTACAAAATCCCGACTTTTGTTTTTTAAGATGGACCACAAATATTTGACAACATCAATGTTTTTCAACAACAGAGCATTTACGAACACAATGCGTTTACCGTGTTCACCTATTTGATAGTTGTTATCGTAAAATAAATCGCAGATTTGTAACACCATTTTTTTACGTTCATTGCATTCTCTTGAAACGCGTAATTTGTGTATCTTTACGGCATTTAAAATTTCTTGCGAAGCCATTTCTGGTTTTTCTGTTAAGCAGAAGAAGCAGGTTATGATGTATTTATCGACGATTGAAAATCCTTTTTGGCTCAAATGGCTCAAATATGATTTGGCCGATTGCTTTCGGTCCAATTTTCCATGAGGCGTAAATTTTGATTCTGCGATGCATTTTAGTAATTTTAATCGATGAAAAGTTGTGATGTAGTCGTTTAAATAGTTAAGCCAAATTTCTAATTCTTTACCTACGAGCTTAACGAATTTAATTAAATTCGGCTTTAATTCGTTTGGTAACACAAGTTTTTCGACTTTTTTGTTAATCTCTTTGCTGATTTTATTTTCGAAGCCATTAAATGTTATTGTAGGGAACTGGTCGAAATTGTCGAACTTTTTTAACTCTTTGTTTTCGTAAAATTCCTCCGAAAGTTCCTGCGAAGATTTCCAAAGGCAAACTGCAGACGCGACCAGAGAAATGTGAGTTAATCGTGGTAAAGGTAAATTGAAGTTCATGTTTTGCTGTCAGTTGAAGAATGTGCAATCAAAAAGTGAATGACTATCCTTATATACTAATGTTATGGTACAATACTAAAACGTTTTAAATTCGTTTTGAAAATTGGTTACAAAGTATTTCATAGTGACAAATAAATTTGGGAATTAAATCCCATATCAATTCGTGTATAACGAACCAACATGTAGTCTAATAGTTTGCTTCCAAAATAGTCGATCTGCATAAGCTTAAAAAGAATAAAATTATTAAAAATTGTCTTAGAAAATAAACCTATCGTTTAATTAATCAATATATCGAACCTCAGTATACAGGTGACCTTGGACTAATAATGTTTTATTAGTCCAAGATATAACAAATTCGAAGGGACAGTCAAAATGTGTTCGTTAAATCGATATCCTCTGAAAGAGGAAGGCAAAGGAACTTTGGAATTTAGATCCGGGACGGGATCTAAATTCGTAGCCACAAAAGGTGTGGTCCTGTAGCCCGTAGCGCAGCAGCAGCAGCACGGGCACTGTGCTAGTATTTTATAATTATAAATAAAAACACACGTTTGTAAAGTATATTTTATGAGCTCACTACACATTTGCCATACATTAAGCAAAACCCAAAAATAATTAAAAATAACATAAATTTTTTGTAACTAAAATAACTATTTCATAGGACGATTTGCATAATTAGTTAGTGGCGCCTCTAGTATTTGAAAACGCCCTCTGGTGATAAGAATCGCATCTAATTTGTTAAAGATGCTGCCTCCTGGTGGCAAATTCAAGCTCTATCGTGACAATATCCAGGAATTTTGTTTTTCATAAAACTTCAATACTTTTTTTTTTTTAATTTCAAAGGTAAATTTGGTTTTTGGCAAAGTCACCCCAGCATTTTAAAGTCACTCCAATTTATGGTACTCAAAAAATGACGTCGTATCAACAAGCGAGAAAATGGCGCCAGCCGTACTTAATGAAAACAAATGACATGGAAAATGTTTCTTTTATCCTATTCGAGACAAGATAAAAAATCAAGTGAGCTAAATATAAAGCTTTATTTTTATAAAAAGTCTTCCATACCCGGCCAATGACTAAATGGCCGGATATGGGAGCGTCACTGCTATACTCGACCGCTGCAATACCCGGCCACTTTTCCCAAGTCCTGACTATGTCCGGGTATGGGAGAGTTGACTGTAAACCAATTAAAAGTTTTTAATACAAGCAAAGCTAGATAAATAAAATAAAAGCATTAATTATAATTAATAATTATATTGGTACAATATTTTAAATATTAAAGTGCGGTACTGACTAAACATATGTGACTTAATGTTAGAATTATGGGTTTATAAGTCACATACATTATCAATGTATTTATAATATTAATTAATTTTCTTATTCATCTAGTGATGGGGAAACATACTTTATGACCATACACCAACTCTTGTAATCTCCAAAATCACATTTTTTATACATCTCAAGCACTAAACCAACATGCCAACATTCTTTTTAGTCTATTATTTCCACCAACCCCTCAAAAATCGTGCCTAAACTGACTAAAACAAGATCACATGCAAAGAGTCCTGTAAGAAGTATTAATCGCTAATTTATGACAACGACCAAAAGTGGTCAATTTTTTGTGATGAATGTGAGAACTGGTTG
>JAQFZP010002722.1:0-12539 GCA_034695745.1 Geophilus truncorum | reverse complement strand
TGACGACGACGCCCACTCCGACACAGTTCATCTTCCCGAAAAACGTGACCGAGGAGAAGGAGATGTACGCCCGGGGCTTCGTCGATGCGCTGGCCGAGCTGCACAACTCCGACTCGGGGTTGAGCGAGAGCGGCGGCTCGGTCGTCAACGCGTCGTTCCCGTCGCCGTTCTTGCCGGTGCACATCAAGGAAGAGCCGCAGACAGTGCCGAGTCTTACCGGCTCTCCGCCGCTGTCGCCCATCAACATGGAGTCGCAGGAGAAGATCAAGCTCGAGAGGAAGAGGCAGCGGAACAGGGTCGCGGCGAGCAAGTGTCGGAAGAGGAAGTTGGAGCGGATAGCGAGGTTGGAAGATAAGGTTCGGCTGTTAAAAGGGGAAAACACCGAGTTGGGCAACGTTGTCAGCAAATTGAGGGAACAAGTGTGTCATTTGAAGGAACAGGTCATGACCCATGCAACTAGGGGTTGTCAAATGATGGTAACGCAGAATTTTTGAACTCTTTTCTGCTTCTCTTATGAGGAAACTTCGTTCGGCCGATGGTCAAATCGGGTTTTAGTCAAACTCAAGCATGATGGAAGACGTCCGAAGTAAAATACGTGTGATCAAGTGCTGGAAGATGCTACAAAATGATGCAAAATGTATTTTATATAATTTTTTTTAAGTTTTGAAAAGAAAAAAATGTTTGTTTTTTGTTTATTTAAATGTGCTTTTCCTAAAAGCAGAAACGGAATAAGCTCAAATGTGTGAACTATGCAATAAGTGATGCGGGAAAAGGGTTTTTTCTGTTTTTCTCGATGTAGAAAATGTTTAAAATTTTTAATGAAAAACTTGAAATAATTAATTGCGTGTAGTTTTTCGTAAGTTTTTGAACAAACTTTGCTATAAAAACAAATGTAAATAAGAATTTTATACAGATTTCTTTGTATTTGCTTATTATAAATTATAACAAATTAATAAAAACTATGCAATATTATTATTATTGAGATATGTGAATTTTTCTTTTGTTAATTTTTTACTCGAATGTGCCTATGCTATAAAACTGCTACGAAAATGTACGAAGTGATAAAAGAAAGTATTTTTAATTAAAATTACATATTGCAAAAATGATTTACGACTTGTTTTTCTTACGGATTTTCATGGTTTGTTTATGCACTACGGCGCTTATGTACGAAGATTTATGTCGTCTAGAATTTCCCAGAGCAGGAAAATATTTCGTTTACGGTATGTGAACACTTTAAAACTCAACTCGAAATTATCTTTGGAAATGATTTATTTTGAAATTGAAAGATTTTTTAAGTCGCAACTATAAAGTGAAAGTAAATACACAGCACTGTGAAGTGGACCGCAACCTATTTATTATAAACTGTATGTTTATGGGACAAATCGTGTATTGAAAAAGTGTGACGAATTAGTTTGGTCTACTTTTGCCTTTACGATGCATTTTACTTCGTGCGCTTGTCATAAAAAGTTTAATAAAAGAGCTGTAATTTTCGTTTATTTACACTATTAGTTTCACCGATCGCCAACAGAGCGCAGCAGCGTATTTTACGCAAAACAAAACATCACATTTTATTAAAATCTAGTGAATTTTATTTACATGTGCAATGATAAAATAACAATTTTGATTTCATTAACAAAATTTTTATAGAAAAACTGGTGGTGAATTGTGAAATTACAAAAAAAAAAAAATATGAACTCACAAGTCAGCTTCATTTAACTTTTTTTTTTTTTTTTTTTAGTTGATTGCTTTGCGATAAAATTGATGATGCTTTACACAATGCATTTATAATTTTCTGTGGGTGTGTAATTAAAACAATATTGAGGACATGCCTAAGTGCTTTAGATGCGCATCAGGAAATTTAGGAAAGAGAAAATAACTTTTTCATTAACAGGATTTCCTCTTTTTTAAATCAACAGATGGTTTTTCAGGCACAAAAGCACACATTCCTATTTTTATTTTCTGCAAATAAAACTACTTTGTTTAGCAGCAAATTATTTACATTCTTTGCTTTTACACTAACTTGTAAATACTTTTAAATATTTAGTAACTCTATAGTCTGTCACGAGGTGTCAGCTTATTCGAATTATTCTCCACTTGACCGCTTGCTTGAACGTGATCTAAATATCAATATTTTTCGAGGAATATAATTCTCAAATTCAAACTCGTAATTGAAAGATGTCAAAAGTGTAATCTTTAGGTTGATATTTCTATTTGGTAATCTCTTGAGAAAAGTGTTAAATTCGCTTAGCTTCATTTTGCGCTTGAATAAATTATAAATAACTACAGGTATATCACAGCGTTGAAACTCAGATTAACTTACCGTAACTGCATAATTATAACCAACTATCTATTTTCAGGAATGAATGTCTGAATTACATTTTAAGCTGTTTGTGTTCTCTATTCACGCGAACTTCGTTAATATTTATCGATACTCGCCCTATTTTGATCGATGTTTACCACAGACCATAGTTAAGTACCGGTAATTGCTCATCAATATTTATCTAATATCACACAAAAATGTCATACACTGAAAATATGCTACATATATATATATATTTACAATATAACAAAATTATAAGTTTATGTTATATCAAATATATATATTGATAAATTATATTTGGCATACATTTAAAATGTATACAGAATATACAATTTAAAAAATATATTCTACGTAATGTATACTTTAACTACCGTACTTGCTAAATGCACGTCTTTTTGCGTTGTCAATACCGTATACAAAAAGTTCCAATTCTGGGTATACCGTATTTCTAATATACAAAACTTACATTTTCTACAATACATTGTAAATATGTAACATTTTCGTGTTGGATTTACTGAGAAAATATAGTAATAACTGAACTTTACTTTTACTACAGGGTAGAAAATACAATTTAATTACACACAGTTACCTTTCTAAGTGTTTTCCCACTTGTTTTGACTCTCACAACAACTTGTTCAAGTGATTAGTTTTGACTAAAGACTCTGCAATCTCAAACTGTGTCATTTAAAAACTTAAAAAAATGAAGTGATGCGATTGGCCGAGCGATTAGCCGTGAAATGAAGATTGAGAGAGAAAAATGAACCCTACAGGGGGTTTTCTTAGAGCTTCCAATTGATGGTTGAATGAGAGCTGAACTACAGACCAGACTAGGCCAATACACTTTGTGAATGTTAATTGGCTAATTATCTGTGTTATAAAAAATTTATTGTGTTTTCAGCTTTGGTAATTAGGGGTCGAAATGTTTGTGATCATAAAGTATTTTTTTATGTAGAAATTTCATCTTTTTTTATTTTTTTTTATTTTATAAAATTTTAAAAATTATTATATAATTTAATATCAAATTGTAAAGATCGAGAAAAAATGTTAAAGCTTGTTTAAATATTGTACAAAATGATAAAATTTAATAATACAACTTTAATGGGTGTTTATAAAAAGAGTTGATAAAATTAGAATTTTTTCTTATTTTTTCAATAAATGTTTTATTACAAATATTTTTTTTCCCAATATTTCTAAACCTAAATTTCCATACTGAATTACAAAATATGTAAAAATTTTCCATAAAAATATTTATTCTAAAAACCAAAAAGCACCACTTAATCATGATATGATTTATGTCACTTCATTGACAGTTTCCTTGTTTTTGACTCTTTGTGCAATTTTTCCATTCCATTATACATTTCTAACATTATTTATCCCTAACTTTCACTTGTCACTGAAACTAAAAAATAGAAAAAGAATTAAAAAATTTAGCTTTCTTGACCTAGAATTGAGAGTGGAATTTAGTGCTGTAGTTGCAGACTCACAGCTGAGCATCTTCCCACCATCCAATCCTAAACCCCTCCTTTAGAAAAAAAGTAACAACCAAGCTTTTGCCTTTAGTGACCCATTTCCAAAGGCTTTCATCTTGTTGGGGAAAAAATATAAATTACACTTTTTTTTACTGCAAAGTGCAAGGTATAATTATTTGCTTCATACCATTTTCTATAAAATAAAAAATTATGTAAGAAAACCTTGTGAAATTTATCTTTGAGTTTTTAATTGACTTCTATGTATCTGTCATTAATGATTGAATCCTGTAAAAAGGTTAATGAACCTGAAATTTTAAGGATTAAGGGTTTTTTTGGTTAGGAAATTTTTTTTCTGTGTTTTGATAATGAGAAAAAAAACTTGATAAGTTATGAATTCATGTTTGTGGGTGAAGAAAAGTAGGTTTAATAAAAAAAATCACTTAGAAATTGTCATTATTTAGTTTTGATGTGAGTGAGGGGGTCATTTAACTCAATCTAGTTAAATGGAAAACAGGAAATAAAGTTTTCTTGATTAATATAAATTTATAATAAATTGATAAATTGAATATGAAATATAAAATGTTGTACTTTTGTTTTTAAATATTTTTATATTTACTAATTATTATTTGTTTTTTTATAATTGTCATAAAAATCAAGTTGATGAATGTTATCTTCGTCTAGAATAGTATAAAATCTAAAAATCTACACTTTCAATTCAAATGCAATGGGCATCATGCGTGAACTATCACTGTAGCATGTAGCACCATGCTTCTGATAGTAAAAATGATAACACAAGCATGATGCTACATGATTATCAGTTAGCATATGCACAATTCCCATTGTTTTTGACAGACTAACTTTTACAGCGCCATCTAATAGTGAAATTTAGCCGAGGACTCTTCAAGCTTATTACAAACAATGGATCAATTTCTTTATCTTTCTTTCTACCACCGAGCTCCCGAAACGTGGAAATAGATAAAACTTTATTTCAACAACATTGGGTGAGTGTTGACTGAATATTTAACCATTTTAATGAAAGTCAAGAAATAAATATTAAACACTAAACATGTTAACAGTACTGTATCAAAATGTTATTTTAACATTGTTAATAAATATACTGTAACATTTGTCATGTTTTGTATATTACATAAGACATTAATTAGTTTTTGGCACTTCTGTTAAAGGCAGAAAATAGAATTTTGCAATGCAGTGAAGCCTCTATCCCATAATTAATCTTCTTGCTGCTAAATATACAGCATTATTTATCTGTTAAGTGAATATATTGCACAATCACAACATAGATTCTAAACTTTTCACCAAATGCTTTCAAAATTTAAAAAAAAAAAACATGAGTATTTACTTGTAAACATAATTTTTACAAATTTTAAGTTTATTGTAATTTTTGTGATTGCATTATATAATTTTTAGAAATTATGAAATACTTATAATAAGTTGCCTTCAGGGATAATAAGACATCTAAATAAGACACTTTATTTGAATGAATTCCTTTCAATCCAATAAATCTAATGGTATTATTAGAAAATATCTTTATATAATATTTTATTTTTTCTCTTTAAATTTATGATGAACTTTGTTTTGAAAATGTGTCAACTAATATTTTAAATACATTTCAGGCCGTGTTCTACTGGGGCACACACATTTTTTTATAATTGCAATAAAAAAACACAGAAAAAAACCAGTACGGTAGTTTTTTCTTTAAATTTCCATTACCTCATCAGAAAAGGGAAAAACTTCTTCCTGAAGTTTATTGCTTACTATATCTTTGTATTAATATTCATGAACAATTTATAGTCTTACAACTGCATTGTGAACATGTCATATCTTATCCCTTATGTCTTACACAATCATAAATTGACAAAAATCATTAAAAAAAACAAAGATTTTTGATGCAATGCTACATTTCTCAATGCCAATCATTAAACTGTAAACACAAAGACAACTTAAGATCAGATACATCTTAATACATATCTCCTCTTATCTCCCCTCCCTCCAAACTAAGCAAAAAAAATTATTAACTCATCATGAAGCAAGAAGCAGAAAAAAGATGTGATAAAGCATGAACTTGCCTTGCACAGCATGACTGAAATTTTGAAAAGGAAAAGATGGATAAAAAAAAAAATTTAACCAAAGGGGGAAAAAATTAAATGGGCTGAATTTGAGTTGATGGCCGTCAGGTGTGGTCCCATCCCCCATACAAGTGAAAGTTGGTCAGTAGGTTACAACTAAAAACTTACCCCTAACTCTTTGTCATGTCAGAAAGGCTCTTTTGATTGGCTGATTCTTGGAAACCGCCCTGGCCAGTCGTGACATGAAAGATGGGCTTCGACCAATATAAAAAGACCCTCAAACAGCGGCAAAGGCATCAGTTCTCAGCTGAACAACTCCACATCCAGTTCTCTCATCTTCAGCTCTTGCTACTCAGCAGCTACCGAAAACATGTACACCAAGGTAAAAACTGTCATTATTGCAAATCAATGATAACAAAATAATACCTTTGTTTCTAACATCTTAGATTGTTCTTGCTTGTCTTTTGGCCGTTGCCGCTGCAACATCCTACAAACCCTATGCAGTAAGTTGAGTCAAAGTCAACTTTTAGCAAATACTCAATGTTTTGTTTTGTTATTGCCCTTATAGCAGCCACAAGCTGCAGCCCCAGAACCAGAACCAGAGGTGAACATCGACTACAAGATGTCCATGTTTGTGCAAGACGACCCAAGCTACAACTACCAAACCAGAGAAGAATCAAAGGAAGGCCAAATCATCAAGGGACAATACACCGTCTTGGAACCGACCGGCGAGCTCCGCATCGTCAAGTACTACGCTGACGAGACCGGATTCCACGCCGACGTCCAGAACCAAGCCGGTTACAGCAAGCCCTACAAAGCACCCGAGTACATCCAGGCAGCCGCACCCGAGTACTACGCTCCGGCCGCCGCACCCGAGTACTACGCTCCGGCCGCCGCTCCGGCCGCCGCCCCGGCCTACGTCCATATCGCCGCCGCTGCTCCGGCCTACAAGGCCCCAGAACAGGCCGCAGCTCCCGCCTATGCTCAGGCATCAGCTCAGTCTTCCCACGGTCATGAAGATTCGTACTCGCAGTCGTCTGCTCACGAATCGTCTTCGTCTTCCTTCGCCCAGTCGAGCGAAAGTCAAAAGTACGGTGCATCTGCTCTCCACGCCGCCCAACACTCCGCTCAAGCCCAGACCCCAGTCATTCCGAAGCCGGCACCCAAACCAATCAAGTTGGCGGCTCCAATCATCCACCAAGCCGCAGTTCCGGTTCCTCAGATGATCTTCTTCCAGTCCGCACCGAAACCTGCCGTCCAGAAGACTGTAGCTTTCGTGCCCTTGGCTGCACCGAAGCCAACTCTCCCCAAACCAAGCTTTGCTAGTCACTCTGCAGCTGCTGGTTATTACGAAGAGTCCAACACCCATCAAGAAGACGATTCAGCCCATCACGGATATTAAGAATAACGAACTTTGGATTGATTGATTGAACCGTTGAATCTGCATTGCCATTTCACTTGTAATATATATATTCACCTGAAATAAAAAATCTCACTTTTATAAAGTATTTCATTGTAGTTCTTATTTGTTTTGGGAGTTTTGGTTTTGAAATTCAGTTGAATTGTTGCAAGTGTTTCCAACTTGCAAGATGATGCGCAGAAAAACTACGAAAGCAAGGAATGCAGGAATGCTCACTTTGTGGTGATTTCTGTAGTTGAATTAACAAGTGAAATTTGGAGATTTAAACTGAAAAATGTTTAAACTTAAAAGTTGGCTAAACGCTTTTAAAATTAATTTGTTATTTTTATTTTTAGAATTAAGTGTGCTCTGCTGCCCCTTATACTTTAAGACTTTAAGATATAAAAACGTATGGGCTTCACTGTTAAACTGCTTTATAGAGTTTCATTAGAAATTTAACAACTTAATTAACAACTTTAATTTCAGTAAACAAAATTATTACTGCAGTAAAAATAACATAAACTTTAATTTTTAGTTTAAAATTCATTTATTTTCATTTGCACAGTAGGCGAGTTTATTGATTATTTTCACATATGATCTAGCTAAAATTAAGATTGTTAAAGTGTCTAAAAGTTAAAGCCATTTTCTAGTCATGTGAACAGCCTATAAAAGGAAATAGTTCTCTGAACATGTGTTAGAAATGTATTCTACATTAAGCCGTCAAAAAATACAATATTTTAGACAGCGTTAATTTCATGAATCTAATATTTAGTCTGACTTGAAGCCAATTTTAGACGTTTGAATTTACAGTATACAGTAGGTACCAAATCTATATTATAATATCTATTCATATTTAAATTATAAATAATCTAATCTGAAGTACCGTACTTTTAATTCTGCTGAAATAGTGTGGCCAGTTTGTACGGTATTCTAAAATAAAGACGACTTGATCAAAAAACTTCCGCCATTACATTGTGTCACATTCTCAACAGCTACAGGCAAATTTACAATTAATTGGCCTTGTTTAGTTGCTTTCTGATAACTTTTGTCCAAATACAGGCCTCCCTCCCGTGTACATGTCTTCCACGTGTAGCAGCACAGTAAATAGACCTAATTTATTTCAAAATTTTCAAAGTGAAAAAAGTGATTTATTTAGGCTAAGTGAAATAAATATGTCACATTCTTTAAAGAGGAAAAGTCAACGAATTTTCGTCATTTTTTTTTGATAGGAAATAAATGCACGATGATTAAAACTGGGTTAATAAAAAAAAAAGAGATAAGAGTTTCTTTAAAAAAATAAAAAGAAACGTGGTATTATGTTGCAGACGTAACATTAATCAAGAACCATAAAAGTCCTATTACATGTTGAAGTTTAAATTATTGCTCGCACACAGATCTTATTAATCTCGTTTTATGATGGCAAATGTAGAGTAAAATTTGAATTTTATTATTAATGACGGGGGATATTACAAAGTAAATAAAAACCAGACGTTCAAAAGAGTAATGTTTTTAAATCAATATTTATTTCAATTATATTAAAATTTTAAAGTTCTCAAAAATTTGGAAGTTAATCAAAAGTCTGCCTGGCGATGGATATGATCATGTGGCAATTTATTTCGTTTGTTAAAGATAGAGTTGATTGTCTTTCAAGTTGAGCTGATTGTCTTTCAGTTTGAGCTGATTGTCTTTCAATTTGAGCTGATTGTCTTTCAAGTTGAGCTGATTGTCTTTCAAGTTGAGCTGATTGTCTTTCAAGTTGAGCTAAAATGTAATTGTAGATTTAGATTTTTCTTGGATTAAAAATAAGATAAGTTGGATTAATAAATGTGATACATTAAAAAAAATGTGTAGATTTTTATCTACTAATGTCAAGTCAAATTAAAAAAAACAAAAAAAAAAAAAACTGGTCTATTAAAATAGTAGTGTAACGTGCTGCCATCTACACAACTGCTCAAGAAAGAATTTGATGTGTCAAAGATGTGTAAGTTAAACTTGTTGTGTCCATTGCACTACAGTATGTCCTTAAAATTTATTAATTTACTCACTTCCAGCACATTTAGTGCAATGTGGATCCTGAAATTTAAAATGAATAAATTCTCTGAATTGCACATGATAAAATTATCAAGTATTACTGTTGGAAATATCTTGAGTCCATCAACTGTACTCCAATGTACATGAATTTCATGTTTGTCCAGTAAATCAAACAGAGGGATTACGAACTGCCCTCGAATTGCCTAAAATAAATAAAAATATTTATAGATTATTGTTCAAGCAGCAGGCAGCGCCATCTGTTGTTACAACAACTAATTGAAGGTAATGCCAATTAAAAAAACAAAAAAACATTAGTGATATTATAGGGCGCTGCACAGTACCAAAGGTAACTACCCAAATTACAGACCTTTTCGGAATCTAGAATAAAAACCGATATCGATGTAGACAATAAATTTTTCAAAGTCCTACAATTTTCTAAAGAAATTGTATGCTCATCATTAAACTCGATGGGATTGGCCCATGGAAGAAAAGGTGTTGCATAGATAGGAGTCTCTAACGTACTGTTGCTTGCAGTCCCCAACAAAGACGAAGAGTATGTATTAGAAGGAGACGTAATTGGCAAACTCTCATCACTTCCTAGCGAATCATTAGTCATGTGCCACGTGTATTCAATGCAGTAGATGTTGCTGTCCGCTATTTTCTCTTTGTTTATTGAAGACATTTTGATGTACTGTAGCAAAAATAAGAATTACACTCACGTAAGATTCATCACACATACACAATTACGTGGTGGTAATATCATTTGACCTTGATCTGTCATAATATTCTTCATTTGACCTTGACCCGACCTCATTTTTCTGTTACCGTACATTATAACATGTAACCGGGTTAAGACCGTACATCTTACGAGATACAACACCAAGAGCTAAACTCTTAGCATACGTACTGTACTTTCGAAAGGGAAAGATATTGCAACCACGTAACTGGGTAGAGAATTTGCTTTTACTGTTAAAGGAATGAGGGTTTCTGGTGGAATTGACACACGAACAACGTTGATTATTAGACCTGCCCCAACCGTTTCAAATTTACCGCCTTCCATTGCCCATTTTATATATCGGTTTTGTTCCTTGCGGAGTATCAGAGATTCGTCCAAATTCATAAGGTGTTGTAAGTTGTGTACCGTGTAACCACGGTAACCTCTTACTAACTGAGAAATAAAAATAAAAATAATTAAATACAGGTGCAGAAAAATTCACATCAATTTTCTATATGTAATTTAACCTCATTTTATTCTAATTTGTGATTAAGTTCCAATTTAAAAACTTCCAAAGCCATGTTCCAATACTAACTTCCAACTTCCAAGTTTTGTTGGGAGACTGTTGGAACACATTTGGAAAGAAAGTTAAAATGTTTGAAAGTGGTTGCAAGATGACATTAGAACAGTGTTTCAAACTTCCACATTTGGAACACATTGTACTTCAATGTTGTCTGTTCCAACTTCCAACTTCCAATTTAGAAAAACAGAGAAAGTAACAGAAGTGACAAGTCCACCTATAAACCTTGTCTTTTGTGACCAGCTCTAGGTCTAGCTATCCATTACATTATCTATCCATTTTGATAGAATTAGTAAAATAATTCCCCAATTAAGAAAGCATCTTCAGACTTGATGATCTTTCACTAAATTTGTTTTTTATTTTATGTGAATTTTCAATATCAGCATTACTCCATTTTTCTATACCCCTTCTATATACCCCTTTAATTACAACTTACTGTAATTGGATTTCCCATCAGCAACATAATTCTGAGCGAAGATATGAATCTGATAACTGAAATAAAATATTCTAGATTATCCAAATCATTGAAACTTAAATCCAGATGGATCAAGCTTGGAAATATATTATGCAGAGAAATAACTGGCATTGGTATTACTATAATATGAATAGATAAAAGTATAAAATTAATTTTTTTTACCATCATGGCTATAAACTTAGTCACTAACTTGTTATTTGATTATAAGCTAAACCCAAGTATTTAAGATTAGGAAACTTTATCTTAAACAGCTCAATAATTGTCTTTAGTCGATTATAACCAAGTTCCAGTATCTCCAAGGTGATTGGTAGATGAAGGTGAGTCATTGAGTCAATGGCATTACCAGAAAGTATCAATGCCTTTAAATTTTTGCTAAGAGGAAGTTTTAACTCCTTATTGGGCTAGAAAAATAATGTGAAATAAGACATAAATTTTGATTTTTCAAATTCTTACCTTCTTGGGCATACATCTCAAAACAGAATCACTTTCTTCTTGTAGATCTGGTAATAATCTCTTAGTCATAGAACTTATTGTCTTAGGCTGGTTTACAAGTAAATAAAATTTCAATTGAAATCATTTCAGAAAATATGACTTAAATTTTAATGCTTTTAATTTAGGCTTAACTTTTTATGATTTAAACTTTGACATGTTTTACACTACCGTACTGTATATGATATTCTCAATGTTATTTATTCAATTTGTACTAAAATAGTATACTGTTGCTTACACTTTCTTTTGGCTCATCTTTAACTTTGGGTCTCATAAGCAACCTATTTTCACTTGATGATATCATATTGATTTGTCTAGATTTACTTTAATGATTCACATCAATCATAACTGTATTAACAATAGAATAAACGTCTGGTGAAAAGTTTGGTTTAAAGTTCTGTCACAAGAGGGCAGCAAATATTAGAGTACCGTAGTACATAATAACTTACTTGTTAGTATCTTTGCATCCACTTACAAAACTTAACATTGTATTAGTCATAAAATTCAGGTTCTGAAGTTTAGCCAATTAGCTATATTTATGATATTGTCATATTATTATCTTATGACAGTAATGCAAAAAATTTCACAACTTGTATAATTTTATTGATTTTTAAAGATTTTTCACGGGCTTTTGACATCAAGTCATCAACTTCCAAGACAATACACTTTAGTAGGTGCTCTTTTCGAGTTAGTTGTTTCTGTATCTTCAAAGTTTGGTCCTACATCTCAAAGAATAGTTTATCAATGTTATTTTTTTTCACATTTTCAAAAAATAATACATGTTTACAAAAACGGATTAGTTTATGACATAAAGAGCTGTAGATGACTACTTCATCTAAATTTAAATTTCAAAATTATGTAAACACATTTAATGTCATGTAAATAACATTGATTAATTGCACTTCAATAAGTGACTGACAGTGAACGACTTACCCTCAACACACATCTTTCACATGAATTATGGGATTTGTTTG
>JAQFZP010002721.1:0-12542 GCA_034695745.1 Geophilus truncorum | reverse complement strand
TCAACAGCAATTGCTTGAAGGTGTAAATCAGAGTAACATTTTTTATCGTCACCACATCCATTTAAAAAGTAAACGCTGTGAGAAACTGAAGATTTACTTTTCGGGTCCAGTACCGGGCAACTTGAACAGAAGGAATCTTTTGGTCGTTGGGCAAGTTTAAATTCGTAAAGAATTTCGATTGGAGTTAAGTAATTCTTTATATTTGGCTGCAAAAAATTGTTTTTGATCAATAGTCACTTTTGTTTTAGAAATAGATAATGAATTATACATGCAAATATGCGTGATAAGTGCTGCATTGAGGTTGTCTTCCTTGTAACCTCTTCTTTTGAGTGAGAACAATGTATTCGAGTCCATTTACGTAGAAAAATCCACGTTGTATTTTTTTGACCATAGCGTCAAAAGTTAATTTTATTTCAACTGAAGTTTAAAGTTGCAATTTATTCCCTTGTACAAAATGTTTTATATTGAATTTAACTTACGGTCAACGTAAGATAATGAGGTTCTTGGCGATTCGTATCTGATGCACGTTGTTAGATTGAAGCAGCCAACGTCTTGGCCGTTGTGTTTACATGGGAATGAATTAATGCTTAATTTGTCCAGTGATGAGTTTATCCATGCGTGGAAGACCACAGGAGGTAGTGATCTGTAAAATTGTTATGTATGATCTTTATGTTATAATGATCTTTATCGTTAATGAGGTGAAATTACCTAAGAACAACAGCGTTTCCAGATTCGTAACTACCAATAGCTATGTCAGGATAACTGTTTCTGTCTATATCTTTTCCCTTTGCTATACTTATACCAAAACCTTTTAAGACTGGGGAAATTTTATTGGCCACTAATTTCTGTTGATAAAATAACAATTGTAAATATACAGTAGCGGTAATTTTTTCACTTTATAGTGCAGTTTGGAGTGAACAATTGAAGTACTTCCGGTAAGATTTAAGACTTCAAATTTTACAGGCACTTAGATACCTGTATTCAATAGAAAGCCTCAAGATTTGGAGTTTCCAACTTAACCGGAAGTGCCATTCTTATCCGCTCCAAATTGCTTCAATTGAAATCCATTTTCACCTGCATTAAATCAAAAGTTATTCCAGTTTTGAGAGCACCATGATAAATATAAACAGCTCCTTCACCATTTTCGTACGGAGCTCCAACTGCAAAATCTATTTTGATATAAAAATTAATAACTTTTTTTTTTAACACAAAATGCTGTATCTAGACTCAACCGTCAAATCCATCCAAATTAATGTCACCAAGAGCTGCAATACTCGTTCCAAATCTCGCCCCTTCGATTTTAGAACCCATCAACTCCAAAGGTTGCATGAATCCATTCTAGAAATACCGTAAAATACTCTTAAATCAATATACAGTAATTAAAGAGTTTCCTTGTACAGACACTTACCCCTTCTTTATTTATGAACACGTAAACTTTTCCTTCTTCTTTGTTGATAGCGTACAAAGGTGAACCGACTATTAAATCATCGTAGCCATCTCGGTTTAAATCAATCGTGCAGAGTGCAGCGCCGAAATATTCCCCGAGCTTTAAAATTAAACAATACATTTTAATTGTATATTTTCATTTAATTTAATTTTTTTTAAATTGTAATACTTGTTTGCCTTTCCAAGTGAATTGAATTGTATATTTAGGATTTGTCGGTTCTACTATATACACCTAAAAGTATTGAATAAAAACTAACAACATAAGAAACGGCATTTACTTTTACCATGTGCATTATTATACTTTTCCAGTGTAATTATATCTCGGTGCACCGGCAACGTACGAAATTGAAGGGTCAGAACCGAAGAAACGCCCACTGCTGACTGCATAGCCTAAATACATAAAATTTGTCTCTTTTTCTTTGGTTCTGTCTGGAGCCCACAAAACTGTTTTTGGTGCCGAAGTGTCAATGTTTTTCAAAGTTAGTAACTTTCCTGCAATACATTGCTATTTCCATTTAAAGGCCATTTAACGATTTATTTTAAATAATTAAATACCGTACCTTCCCAACTAAACACTCCCGGAGCTCCCAATAACAATTTATTATCTTCCTGAACAAAATAAATTGTGTGTTAATAAATGGTTGATTATACGAAAATTATACGATGATTATACGAACTTACAGTGTAGTGTGACGACATGCCCGCCATTCCAAATGCATAATTAGGTATTCCCCATCCAACAACTTGATCCACTAAAACACAATATTAGAATTTTTGTTACAGTACCAGTATAGTTTTTATTTTTAATGAAATTATACCTCCTGACACCAAAGGAATCTGTCTTTTAGCTGTGTTAGGACGTAATTCACTGTTAATTGTGTAACATAACCCATTTGAATAATAATCTTGAATCTCTCGAGTTGGTCTGAGTTTCCAATCTTCGTAGTATTTTTGATTTTTCCATCGATGAGCGCACGCCACAACTGAGCCTTGCGAATTTTCGTTCAGACTCACACCAAGCCATTGATTTCTTTTTAAGTCGTGGTATCTCCCTGTTTCTATATTACCTGTGTGTTAAAAATGATTTTATTAAAGTACATCAGCTGATTTTAAACGCGTAAATAACACAATTAATCACCTGATGTGTCAAGTTGTACGTCAAAGCATTCAGTGTTTCTAACTGAACATTGAAACAAATTACCGGGGTTTTCAAGTGTTCTAGAGAACGACTGGTTCGCTCTAGGTGCACCTACCAACAACCTAAAATATTTATTGAAAAAAAATTGTTACAAAATGAAAATGTATTCTATTTTTAATCAAAGTGAAAGCAAAGGCTTGTTCAATTCAGGAAATAAATAGAGATTATCTCGAAATTCATATTTGATTTTAAACACAAATAAAGATAAAAGATAACCGCACCTACCACCAATACAAACAGTTAAGTGGCCTTGGACGAGGTCAAGTTTAATAGCCCAACATTTTATAAGTGAAAAAAAATTTTAAAAAAGACAAAAAATAAAAATTTTAACTCACCGAATTCCCTGTCGATTAGAATGGAACAAAACACTGTATCCGAAGTAAGTTTCAGCCGGTTGTGAATAAATTATGGGAAAATGTGTGTCAATGTTAAAAAGATATCCGAAATGCCAGCAGACGGCATTCCAAACAAAGATACAAATTATTTCGGTTTTCATGTCCTAAACTACTTGTTATGATCTTCAAAGTATAGTTCACTCCATTCAATACTAAACTCGATCCAAAATGACTTCTTGAAACTTACTACTGTTACTTCCTGTTAAAAAATGGGTAAGGCATCCTTAATTCTCTGCAGGGTGAGGTCACTTGTTTGACAGTGCGAGTGGAAAGTTCATTACAGAGAAGCCACGCACAATGTCGAGGGCAAAAAATTATCATCAATTACTCATTCACTGATACTGTGGTTTTTCTTTTAATGGTCAGTGTTGGTAGAGCTGATACTTAGTCTCTGAAATTGAGTCATGCTCTTCAACCATGAATCATGAAATGCGGAGTATGAGTTATGAGTTGTTATGTTGCTTTAATAGCTTAGAAAGAGAGGAAAGGATGTGGACTTTATGTTTGCACCTTGTGTGAAACAGGATATTCGAGTTACGCAATTTGTTGGTTTAAGTAAAAGTCACAAAGTTTAATTTTTGTACAGGATTAATCTGTATTACCGGTACCGGTATACAAATTTTTATGATTTTGCTACTCGTCTTCCAGTAAATTGTTCTGTGAGCTAAACTCTGCGGCGTTGTCAGGTGGATTATCAGCTGCGTTGGTGGTCTCTTCCTGTTTTGCTTTATTCAATGCATCTCTTTGTGCTCGGTTGAAAAATCCAATCTGAAATGCAAATTGTATAAGTTGATTTAATGTATTTTTAATTGATTTCGTAGTTTGTACCTTGTAAAACAGTGCAGCTAATGCTAATAAAAGCAAAACTCCTAAAATGATGCTCACTGGTATGACCCAAGGTGGTTTTTCTTGATGTGACGTGCGACCAGTGACGAAACTTGTGGTCACCTGTGAGAAATTTTTTTTAAATATTTTTTATTTAATTTGAATGTTTAATTTTTTTTTTACCATTGCTGAATCTGGTTTGTGGTTTGGCGGTTGGATGTCACCCGGAGGATTCAAAATTGTGGCCGCAGCTTTAGTTGTGAAGTCTATATCTCCTGGTAACTGAATCAAACGAATATTATCAAGAATGCATTTATTCTAATTAAACAATAATTTACTTCTAATTTGTCCAGAGTATTAGCATCAAGTTCCAGTTCCAAAGTAATTTTCACGCTGTCACTCGGTGCCATTTTGACAATGTCACATTCGATTGTTCTGCATTTCATCTTGTCGCAGAACTAATTTGATGACGCAGAATTTTAAATAAAATTCACAAATGGTTAAATCAAAAGTAAAATACCAGACGCGAATTTCGATTACTGTTTTCAGAGTCGTCAAGTGCCCGTTTCTTTCTCTTAACAGGCGTCGGTCCTCTATCGTTGTATTTCTCCTTACCCTCACTTGTGAGATAATTGGTTTTAGCCCCTCGACATACTGCGACCGCAGCAGAAAAGAACCCATCCCGAGTCTGGAGAAATTTTAATTGATTGATGATTTAATTAATTCAAAAATAAAAAAGAAAAATCAAATACCTGAATTGAAATATCATTGACAAATGTCAACGACCCGTCTTTTGACGTTTCTGGTACTTCAAGAGTTACTCTTGCCAATTCTAATGGGGAAGGCCCGAGGTTAACCACCTTATAAACAACACTTATTTTAAAATCGAAGTTTAAAACTTTACAAAATCAATTACTTCGTAGACGTGTGTAAATGGGAAAAGAGCAGTGTTTCCCTTACCACTGCTATTTGCGAAAGATATGTATTCAACAGGCGTTGATCTGTAAATGAAATGGCACTTAAACCATTTAATACCAGTGATTGAAATTGTTTTACCCATAAACTGTAATATCAGCACTCAGTTTAGCTGGAATCACAAAGACAGCGTAATTGTCATGTGTTAAGTTAGCAGCTTCAACGCTTGCAGTTGTAACTTCGAAATAAATTTTCACTTCTTTTTCGTGCTGTGGCATCATTTCGATATTGAGATACAGTGTAAACGAGGTCTAAGATAGAATTTAAAAAAAAACTTAAAACTTTAAAATTATGTGGGTGAAAAAAGAAAATGTACTTTTCCCTTGTTAGTTAGTGGGTTGCCGACATCGCAAACTAAGAATCGTTTTTGGTTGACTGCGATTTCGTCATTACAAGTTACGGAAGTTGGCTTCCTATCAAAGCTACTCCAATCTGGAATTGTCACGTTAAGCTCACAAATGTACGCTGCTTCCAGAGAGTTGGACACGGATACTGCAAAGATGAGTGTTTTGTTTACACCTGCCCAAATTTCCGGATTTAGTATTGGTCTCCTGGAAGTGACAATTGTTGGTAATATCTAATTCGACATTTTATATTTTTTTTTTTTTTTTCAACCTGTGTTGATCAATAAGTGTTGCGTTCAAGTGCAAATTAGATATACATTGTCTATCTTCGCCACATCCGTTTAGAAAGTAAACTTGATGAGTATATGAAGTCATGCTCGTTGGATTTAGTACAGGGCATGTTTTACAGAACTCGTCTTTCGGTCGTTCGGGTAATTGGAATTCGTACACAATTTCGATTTGGGTGAAATAATTCCTTATGTTAGGCTAAAAGAAAAGAAAATTAGTCAAACTTAAATGTAAATGTAAATGTAAATGTATTTTAATACCTTGAGAAATGCTAAATAATGATCGCACTCTTCATACCGCCTTACTTTCGTCTGTCTTTTACTTATAGAAACAAGTTGTCGACCGTTTTCAAAGAAAAATCCACGTTTTGCTTCTGGATTTAGAAGTGTATCGAAGCTTAGTTTCGTTTGAACTGAAACGGTAAAGCTTTTTGAACTGATGTCTCAATTTGTTACTAAATTAGAAACTGCGGAACTTACTGTCAACAGAAGACAATGACCGGTTCGATTCGTAGCTGATACATGCGCTGATATTTAAACAACCAACTTTATTACCATTTAAAGTACAAGGATATTCGTTAATGCCTAATTTGGTCGTAGAACTGTTAACTTTTGCGTAGAAAAGAACCGTTGGGACAGATCTGAGAAATAAATTAACACTATAACACTAAGCAAAAATTCTAACTTTTATTTTAAAAGTCACCTCAAGATGACAGCTTGAGCAGATTCATAACTACCAATAGCAACATCTGTGAGAACAAGTTCGATAAATTTTATTACTGTACCTTATAAAAGTTGTCATTGTATTGAGACTTTACCTGGATAGTCATTTCTATCTATATCTTTTCCTTTTGCAATACTGATTCCAAATCCTTTTAAACTTGGGTTTATTGTTTTAGCTTCTAATTTCTAAAATGTACATAGAAGTATTACACTTTTAATTTTGGAATATGGTAATGCAAAATGAAAGAGCAACTTACCTGAGTTAAGGCATTATCAATTCCATTCCAACCACCGAAGTAAATGTAGACAACTCCATTTTCATCTTCATACGGTGCACCCACCGCAAAGTCTATTTAGAACATGTTATTTGAAAATGTAAACATATAAAACTCAATGTCAAAACCTAGATATCCGTCCAAATTAACGTCTCCAGTTGCAGCAATAGTCGTGCCGAATCTCGCATCTTCACTTTTAGAACCATACAATCCTATTGGAGTTTCAAATTGATTCTGTGGAAATAATTATTAAGAATAAACATAGTCGATCAAATACGAGGTATACACTTACATTAGTGTTATTATTCATAAAAACGTAAACCTTTCCCTCATCTCTGACTATTGAGTGCAAAGGTGCACCAACCAGTACGTCATCATATCCATCGTTGTTCAAATCAATTGCGCACACAGTAGCACCAAAATATTCACCAAACTTAAAAAAATTATTAAAACTGTGGTAGAAAAATATTAAAGTGGCTGATATAATTTTTACTTGTGTTCCATTCCAATATTGCTCTGTTATGAAAAACGGCTCGTTCGGAGTCACAATGAAAACCTAGGAAAAATAACGTTAAAAGCGTTTTGCATATTTAGTTTACACATACTGTACCTTTCCAAACAAACTGTGTCTTGGAGCACCAACAACATAAGATATAAATGGTGAAGAACCATAGAATTTACCACTTGTAACAGAATAGCCTACGTAAGAGTTATATGCAGAATGTTCACTCAAAGGACGCCATACAACTGGCTTGTCATCACCATCTTTTAAACTATTTTTAACAATTAAACTTCCTAAAAAAAAATTTAATTTTAAATCTCTGCCATTTGAATTGAATTTTATATTGTACCAACCTTCCCAATTATTGACTCCTGGGGCTCCCATCAGTAATATGCCGTCTTCCTAAAGGTAAATATGTTTGGGATAATAATTATAAATGAAGGGTGTTTGTTTACTTACAGTGAAATGAGAGGACATTCCTGCCATTCCAAATAAATAAAGGGGTTTTCCATTATCAGTTTGTTTATCTACATCAATTTAAAAAAAAAAGTTAAAATATTGATAGAACACAGTTTTGTCTTACAGTCTTATATAAAAAAAACTTACAATAATCTATGAGTGGAATGTGTCTCTTAGCTGTGTTTGCTCTTAAATCCCCTGGTATTGAATAACACAAACCGTTGGAATAATAATCTTGAATTCTATCATAGTCGGGTTTTGTAGAACTTCTCCACATTTGGTAAAATAGTTGGTTTTTCCATCGGTGCGCACAAGTCTGCGGTGATGATAGAAAATATTACGGTAGTTAAAGCAGACTCTAAAGGATTTATTAAAATTACTTACAACGACTGTTCCTGCAGCATTTTCGTTCAGAGTTACGCCAAGCCATGAGTTATTTTTTTGATCTTCGTAAGAATGTGTTTTGAAATTTCCTGTTAAAAATTTAATTCGTTGTGCAAAATTATTGCAAAACGTGCACTGTTTACCACAAAATTACCCGATGTGTCAATTTGAACTTCTTCACAGTGCTTATGTTCGTGCCAGCATTGGAAAACAGTTCCAGGTTGTACCAGTTCCTTAGATAATGACTGATTTGCTCTTGGAGCACCTACCAAAAGCCGCCTAAGACGAATCTCATTAATTCGATCCGAGATACTGTTTACAGTACCGTAGCTTTAGTCTTACCACGAATTGTCACCTTGGGCGCGGTGAAATAAAACACTGAATCCAAAATAACTGTTTTTCACATTTTCAAAAATTATAGGAAAACTTGTGTCGATGTTATATTGATGTGCACCGTTCCAGAAGCTTAGCAAAATAAAGAGATAAATTAATTGAGGCTTCATGCTTAAGATTAGGAATAATTGTGCGTTAAAATTTACACTAACAAATTTATTTGCAGTTCCTCCCAAAAGTTCCTTAAGCCTCAAGGCTAGGCATCCTTAATTCCCAGCATTTAAAGGAGAGGAAAGTACTTGATAAAGATGTTGACTTTTATTTTTATTTTATTTTTTTACAAAATGATTTTTGAGCTTCAGTGGCATTTACATGGTTAATATGTTCACAAACGTCAATAGTATAAGTCATGGTTTAATATTGTATAAAGATATGGTTCACATTAATTACACTTAATAAAAGAATTTTATACGCTTTAAGGAAAAGGAAATGGCTTTAAAAAATAAAGTAATTCGAGTGGGAGTACCGGATATCCATGTTGTGCAAGTTTTTAACTGTAATAACTGTAAAGAATATTTAAGATTTATAGGTTATTGGTATGTAAGTCATTGGTATTAACTTCAATTTTCGGTTTGGCGTATGAAATTTTGTGAGTGCTGAAAACTCTTCTGATACCGTATGTTGATTTTTCTATTTAATTACAATTCAAAAAGGAAACTTTAAATTTAACTCTTACAAATAGAACTTGAACAAAATAAATTCATAAAGACAATAGAGTGGGAGTGTGGGTGATAGGGGTGTGGGAGTGAAGATATGGGGGTGCGGTGATGTGGTGTTGGTGTTGTGTGGATGAGCAGGATAATGAAAGTATAAGAAAATTTCACACAACTCAAACTTTGTTTCGACAACTAATTTTCAAACACGCTATAGTTACATTTAGGGCTAATCGACAAGAAATATCACTCACCAATCAAAAAATATCCAACTTTAACTACATTTAGCATTTAGCGAATGCAACTTCTAAAATAAAAACAGAAAACGAAAATATTTTGCCAAACGCAAGAAACAAAAAGGCTGCATAAGTAAGTTTTAAATCTACAGCTGATGGCACTCGTGTATCTTCTCCTTCTTCGCATAGAGGTCTGCGATTAACAACAGTTTCACCAAACATTCGTTTCAATACACCTGCAGTTCTGGCTCGAAGCACACTGAATTAGATGAAAACGAATTTGTGTAATGGCACTACAAAAGTACAAAAGAATAAAAATTACATACAACTGTGCCATTGTTTCCGTATATTGAGAATATTTGGTCAGATGTATCCCTGCAGCACGTCTAAAATATTTCACTGGCAAAATACGATAACTGCAGTTCAGAACATTTGTCGTTTCGTCAGGTAAAAGTCCCGCGTAATAGTTTTGACTTAAAATGTCAGGTACAATTGATGGCACCGATTTGTGCATTTTCAAATCCACGATTTGTTTGAAAGTTCCATACTTTGAAGTCTGAAGAAAAATTTCTTAATTACCAATGCGAAATATACAGTCAACTCCTTCATATCCGGACATAAGGCGAGACTTGGAAAAGTGGCCGAATATTGGAGCTGGCCGAGTAGGAGAGAGTATTTAGTGTAGGGAGACATTAAAAGCGCCGAGACTTTAGGCCGGATAAGGGAGCAGGTTGGATATCAGTATGTCCGGATATGAGGGAGTTGACTGTACCAGGCCTTTATTAATAGAGTAATAAAATACGGTATACCTGAACTGTTATTTCCATGGGAGAATTTTTCAAAGTAACAATTTTAAATCGACCATCTTTTACAAGATCTTCGACATTTTTAAAGGGAAAAATTGATCTGTTATCTGCAAACGATGCAGTGAGGACACTCGCGTAGTAAGATGTAATAATGAGAAGGAAAAATAACATGACACTGTTGATGATCTTTTTTGAACGACTTGGAAATTGGACGAAGTTTAAACCTGGAAATTAAACAATACAATTGTCACATGTCAAATGATGATTTTGATACATTTGAACAACAGTACCGTACCTTGTGAAGGATAAAGTGAGAGAAATGAATTAAAGAAATTATTACTCCACCAGTAGACATCAAGTTTAATAGATTTGCGTGAATGATAAATTGTTGCAGTGAAAGATAAAATAGAAAAAATTAAAACGTAACCTAAAATTACATTCCATAATAATGGTGTGTATGGTTTAAAGAAGGCAGAATGAATGAAATTAGAGTCATCGAAATTGAATGAATTTTGCATCACGACAATCATTTCCGTATCAAAAACGGAAGGTGTTTCGTCAATGTAAGGTAAATAGTCGGGATTTAATTTTATAATTAATCCAGACATGTCACTTTTCTAAAAAAAAAAATTTTCTTTAAAGTTTAAAATTTTTTTTGTCAGTAAATATACTTTTAGTTTTAGAAACTCGTAAATATCAACTGTAACTGCTTTTACCATCTCTGGAAACGTGTTATTTGTAGTTGTAAGTATATTATATGTCGAACTAGAAAAATTTTTAAAAATAAAAAAATATGAAGTAATTCAATTTAAAAAAAAATTATACTTAAAGCACAAATAATGTGACATAGTTTGAATTAAATCAAATCTATTTCCTGTAACTTTTAATTCGTTATTTTCCATGCTAATTTCTTGAACCAAAGGAATCTGAGAGGAATTTCTGTAAACTAATATTATTAAAAAAAAAATTTTTTCTTACAGTAGTTAACGTTATTCCCAAAGTAAAACCAGTTAAATTTTTATTATTTCTTCTAATTTCTTCTACATATGGACTATACCAACGAACCTTAAATTTTGGAAAGTGGATATCACCAATTACTCTAAAGTCGTATGAATTATAACCACTGAGGATAAATTTATTTATTTCCCAAACCTGAGAAAAAAAAACCAATTTTAAGATTATAAACCCCCTAAACTGTTTGCAACTTGCTTTTTCCATCTTCAGACATTTAAAAATATAAACATTGCTGTCCAGTCTAATGCTCTTGCTGAGATATTGAAAGTCACTTGTCAAGTAATGATCATTGTCATAAATGAATAACCATTTGTAATGTTTGTAAAACGCATTAGGATAATCCTAAATAAAAAACTGAATAATAAAAAAATAAAATTTTTTTTTGATGATTCATACTTGAGTTAATGATTGAACACATGAAATTTGACACCAGACAATAATATTTCTTTCGTTTTTTATGTTTAGATATTTAAACAACAGATGTGAATTATTTTTGCCATCTGAGATTTGTAGAACACTACTGTAAATACCAGCGTTTGACAGTCTTTGTTTGATAACCATTAAATCTGAAAATGGTCAATATTTTTTTAAGATCTGAATATAAATTTAAGTTAATTGTGTTTTCTTTGCCTGTTTGGATATTAGTAATGAACAGCACTTTTTTCCACATCGTATAATCGAAAAACGTCAATAAAACATCCAGTACTGGTTTGCTTACAATCAGCTGGTTTTCATTTCCTGATGTTATTACAGACTGAATTCGTATCAATAATACAATCGCTGAAAAGAAAAAATATAACGAGTTTGTCATCTCTTTTCTGATAGTGCGCAGTTTTTGATTGCGTTTGAGGCTATTCATACAATAATTGCATATTTTATTTTAGCGTTTAAAGTGAAACTGCTTACACTTCATAAAAAATTCAAAGGAAAATATAAAGTAAAAAATCGATTCCAGGTACACAACATAATGTTGTAAACATTGTAAACGGTGTGTAGATAGTATTCATTAACTTCAGTGCTGTCACTGCGACTAATGTCAAAGATCATAGTTGTACAGTTTGTCTATATTTGTCCTTCAACTAAAACAAATAAACGTGTGATGTTACCTAACACGAGAAACAAGGCTGTTATGAGTTTTTAAGTCGATTATTAATACTAATCCATACTTTTACAGTGATGAAATAACGATCCTATCGCTTAACGATAATTTAATTTAACGACATAACCAGCAAATTACCAGCAAAATATATAGTGGCGATGATTTAATATTTCATGAGTTTTATTTTATTTCTCCCATGTTTTATGATCAATAATGTTTTCAGCAACCACACATTTCAGTTTTGTAATACAGTTCTCATTTTCGCACCAAGAAATTAAAAAAAAAAATATTAAATTTGAAATGTTTAATATTAAAATTTTTATCATAATACCACAGTTTAAGACGTAGACTGATATTTAATTTGCTTGTAATTATTATTATTATTTATTTTTTGTACGATTTTTAATTAAAATGAATTTCAAAATTGGCGCTGTTTATTTCTAGGAAAGAGAGCGAGAGTAAGTTCCAGAATGGTTCCAGGTTAAATGACGTAACAGCGCATTCATCTGACTGGGTGAATTTAGGATT